>OY757919.1:57073494-57218494 GCA_963585895.1 Sepioteuthis lessoniana
AGTCCAACATCAAAGTCCAAGAGGCATAAAATAAAAAATAAACAATAAAAAATACAGCTTTCAGATCTAAAAAGATTTATCTTATTACTCTTGCTCACTAACCAAAAAAATATTCTGCCAGGTGTTAAAAAAGGCAACAGCTTTTATTGAGAAGACAAAATTACAGTTGGTTGCAACAGCCAGACAAGATAAAAAAATTACTTTAATTCAAACCATACTTCAAGTGATAAGTATGATAAGATTTTTTTTCCTTCAGTAGCTCATGCACAGGGCATGAACCCTTTCTCAAGGTAAGAGATTTTTTTCCTCTCACAACATTTTAACATATTTTTACTTCGTGCATATAATTGTGCCATTGTGGAAATCAGGTTTTGTCATTTATGGTCATCAGTACTTCAGCATTCCTATCATATGTATATATTTAATCTGACTTTTTTCATATACTGATAAAAATACTAAGAACAATATGTGACATATTTTGTCATTTTAGTCATCCATATTTAAGCAGTCTTTTAAGATTCTTAAAGCTGTCTTTCATCTCACATGAGTATAGAAAATTAATAAGATAACATGATTTGTTTCATGCATTACAAAACAATAAATACTGGCTTTTAGGTACGATATTGATTACATGATTTTTAGTTTAATTTTATTATTATACTAGTTTTATACATACATAAATTGGCACATTAGCCTAGTAGGTAGAGTGTTCGCAAATGGTCCGGGAGACCTGGGTTCAATCCTAGGTCACATCATACCAAAGGCTTTAAAAATGGTACTTGATACTTCCTTGCTTAACACTGAGCAATATAAGGTAGGTACATATCAAGGGTAAAGTGGAGCAATCTAGGGAAAGGAGTAGTGCACTCCCGTACACCTCAGTGTAGTAGCTATTGAAATGGGAGCTGAGTCACCCTCGACTACAGTCACCAACTTTACTTACTTACAACATACATGAGGTGTGATCAAAATGTATTAAGAGTCAAATCATGACATTTTTTAGTTAGAAATTTAAAATTTAAAGGAAGACATGTGCACAGCTGAGCAAATTATATGATAAAATAAATGTCTGAATACTTTTTTAACAAAATATCTGTACAAAATACCAATTGTGCAAGTGCAGCACTCTCCATACTATTCAGGTCTAATGGCATCAACACAACTGGTTTGAATTCAGAGTTTTCTATCTTCTAGACCAGTTTCAAACCAAAGCTAAAGCATCCATTCTGTATTTATTCAGCCCTTCTGCAAATGGCAGAATGTGATACAAGGTCAATTTTTAAGCAGATTACAATTGGTTTGAATTTAGAGTTTTTAATGTTGTAGGCTGGTTGCCATATCAAAGCTAAAGAAGCCAGTCATCTCTATTATTTAGCCATAGCTGGGGAAGAGAGAAGATGGATTCATGCCTTTCCCAATGGCATTAGGGCAAAGTGAAGCACAAACATCCTCCTCCAGGATTTGAACTCAATTTGACAAGTTTATTTCCCTAAATGATGAGTATTTTTCTACATAAGAGAATCACTTACTCTAAAAATTTTGGTTTATCATGAAATTATAAATCATTAAAATATTTTTCCCTTGTTTTATTTATTTGTTTACTAAGTTAAAACTTAAGGGAAATTAAAGTCCCTTTTTTTTTCTTTTTTTTTTTTCTTTTACATACACATGGGAAGCAGCATGATGGACATAAAGGTATTTGAATAAACCCATTGACGTACAAACTCAATACCTAAACTGGTCCTGGCCGTGAGTTTTGCGACTTAACACTCGTTAGTTCGATCGGGGAACTACTGCTGCTCATCTATAAGAGTGGCTTCTATAGAAGAGAATAAAAACAGCCATCGAAAGATAACCATGACCCACACTTATCCGTGCTAGTGGCATGACATGATGATGATGATTCATTTGTTTAATAGTTTATTCAATTTATTTAGTTGTTACATATTTATATAAACATAAATACATACATATATATATACATATATATATATATATAAACAGGTCTGATTAAATAAAATCAAATTCTTATTTTGAAATTTTTTCTTTTTTCTTTCAATAGTCCTTATGTTTTTATTTAATGTCACAATCTTGAATTTTTTTAATGATTTCTCCAAAGGAGCCATTTATGGTATACCAAGTACTTTTGGTTCTTATCAAACCATTATCAAGGTAATGTGTGTGTTTATTTCTGAATTAAAGCTATTTAGCATTTAAACTAAATCATCATTTTATTTTATTTTTATTTTTATCACTAAAGTGAGGCTTGTTTTTAACACCAAGGTGATGCGAAGCAGTTGTGGCGGCTTATCTTAGAATATTTCTATTGAGGTAGAACAATATATATATATATATATATATATATATATATATATATATATATATATATAATGGAGTAGAAGAGGCTCCAGTTTAATAACAAAGTCATGGTGAAGGCATTCCTTTCAAGAAGTTAACTCCAAAATCCAAACTGGATAAGGAAGCTCTTGCATCAAATCTTTGCAAACCTGTTGGTATCTTTTGACAAGAAAATTCAAGAGAAGATAATCTAAGATAAAACTTGCAGTTTGTATAGTCACCAGTTATCTTGCTATGCTTGTCACTGAGCTGTAACTATGTAGAGCCACATAGAGGCACGAGTGTTGAACAAGCATATATCATGAAAAATCAATGACGTACAGATGTCTTACTACCTTATCATCTTACATATCTTATATATTTTTCACAAGTTGAATTACTTATTAATCAGGATGTTTGAGTTAAAGATGGCTATCATCTGTTAATATGTGGCTGTCATCATATCATATACAGATTGTTTCAAAAAATTTGATATAATTTGAGATGCATAGAAAAAATTCAAAATTCTGTTTAATTTTTATACACCTTTTCTTTCCTAGTGAATGGTATTTCTATTTCTGAAAAGAAAAAAAGCATAAACACTAAGGATAGAATTTTGAGTTGTTTCTAAACATGCTGTTAAAATTTGAGATCATTTGAATGAGAATTGATCAAGTTATTAAATTATAAAATGATATCAATATTTCTGAAACACCCTGTAAATCATTTGGATATATATATATATATATATATACAACTCAACACATCAACAATGTCCATATCAATCTTTAATTTTTAGTTGTGGTTTCTAATTAAACTGAAATTAACACAGGTTTAACTCATTATTATTAGAATTAACATTGAAAGTTGATATGTTTTTTTATAAGTTACCTAAATCTAGAGAAAGATATGTTAAGTGAAAATATAAAAGAAGTTACATTTTGCCTAACTTTTACATTGTGAGATTATCTTTAAAATCACTTCCACTTATTTGTTATTGTGTTATCTTTAGCTGAAATGCTTGAAAGAGATAAGAACTGTCCACAACATTAAAAAAAAAAAACCTTCCACAAGGAACATGAGAAGATTGTACATTTAACCTTTCTGTATGGATCTAGTTAGAAATCACATGACTACAAAACAATTAATGCTGAACTTGATCCTCTTGATATTCAATCTACTTGAAACAGCAGACATTACTGCACACAATTTTGTGTATTAATCATCAGTTGAAATGAAAATAACAGGCAACTAAAGCCACCATTTTTATTCAGATATTTCCCGGAGATGATTTTTTTCTCATCATACACCTCTTCAATTTTAGGGAATATTCCGTAATATAATACTATTTTTCTTTTACTCAATCTCTTTGAAATTATAACCATTTTCACACCAAGTTCCTCATATCTAACACAATCTTCAAAAGTCACAAAGTAATTTGCTCCTACAATTTTCCACCAATTAACTTGCTTCATGTCATGCTAAAATCATTGCTTCCTGCTAGATCACCAAAGTTAAGCAGCAATGAACCTGCTCAGTATGTAGATGGGTGACCGCTAAGTAACAGTAAGCAATCTAATGACTTTGTACCAGACTAAATGACAATGGATCTGGATTTGGAAAAGAGTTATTTTATATATACAAATATAAGATATTGGTGTAATGGTTATCGTCATAGGAAATGGACACGGCAACACAAGTTCAAACCCTGGACGAGACTGACTGCATTTCTCATAGCACTAATACCCTTGGGAAAGTTATGAATCCAATAATTCTCCCTCCAGCTATGAGTAAATAGCAGGGCAGACTGGGTTCTTCAGCCTTGGTCAGGCAACTAGTCTAGGAGAAGGAAAACTCTGAATTCAAATCTGTTGAACTCTGCTTAAAAATTTACCTTGTGTCATATCCTGCCCCAGCGGAGAGGTTGGTAAATATGATAAGATAAATTTATTTATAGTAAGGGTATTTTTTTTTTATTTACTGGGTCACTGACTTAATGAGTAGAGTATTCACCAATGGTCCGAGAGACCTGGGTTCAAACTGAGGTTGAGTCATACCAAAGACTTGAAAAATGGTACTTGATGCCACCTTGCTTAACACTCAGCATTATAAGGTATGGATCAAGGGTAAAGTGGAGCAATCCAGGGAATGGAGTAGCGCCCTCCCCTACATCTTGGTGTAGTAGCTATTAAAAGGGGAGCCTTTGGGTCGCCCTCAACTAAAGTTGCTAACTTTACTTAATTATTTTTTGGATACTGCTGTCCCTTCTTCACTATATCAGAGAGCCATTTAAAAAAGTTTCTTCACTATTTTCATAATTCAAAACTCAAAGAAAAAATCAAACAACATGCATGACCAGAGAACAAATACAAGGGTCATTCAATAAATAAGGGGAATTTTATTGAAAGTGGGTCATTCAATAAATAGGGTGATCTTGGAAAAAAAAACAAAATAGAATTTTTTTTCAGGTTTGGTTTGTTTTCTTTGATTAATGGTATGTCAATCTTCATAGGTTATTTAATGCCAAAGCCATCCTTATTAAAGAACAGCAGTGATACTATTTAACCTATAGCTGTTTTTCTTTACTTCATAATTTTTTTTGCATTGTTTGGAATTGGTTTATAATAACAATTATTTTAATCTCGGAAAAATATTTGTTCTGAGGCTATTCAAAACGATGGTAAATTAAACAGAGTGCTCCAAGCTTGAACAGAGGTCTGTCATCAAATATTTGGGGGTTGAAAAGTGCAAATCATATGAAATTTCCAGAAGAATGTGTGATGTATACTGAAAAGCATGCTTTAGTTTTTTAAAATTCTTTACAAATGGGCAAAACATGTCTGCCACTATGAGTCTGAGTCAGAAAGATAGTCCTTGGAGAGGAAATAGACAGACCTTCCAGCAAAGAAAAAGTTCCAGGCACAGCAATCAGTAGAGATCATGCTGACAGGGTTAGGGTTAGGGTTAGGAGACGGTCTACTGTTCGAGATGGGGGTGGGGAGGGCTACTAATTTCATCATTTTTTTTTCCTTTCTCTTTTTTTTGGGGGGGGATGCTGTGGTAGCTTAGGCAGCTTTTAGGCTTTTACCTTTTCTTCTAAACTACTGTTAGGCCTCAGCGTCTCCAAACATACCTAAAATTCAGTAGTAAATAAACGCTAAAAGGAGGAGGAATGATTTGAACTCACGTGCCAACAGAGGAAAAATGTTTCAATATTGGTCAGTATGTCTTTAAGTCCTATGAATTTAAAATGCTGAATTTTACAAAATGTTATGCTGTATTTTTGTTTGTAAAATAATGCTTAAACTGTGCGTTTTAAATGTAAAGACACACTTACTATAAACCCAAATTGAATATATGACTCTGTCCAAATGTCAGCGAACACGGCAAAACGTTTTTGAATCTTTTCTAAAATCTAAAAGCTAAAAATTGTTAGAGGCCTAACAGTAGTTTAGAAGAAAAAGTAAAAGCCTAAAGCTGCCTAAGCTACCACACACACAAAAAAAAATTGTCATTTGTAAAAACTCTATAATTCCTAAAGCTTCCCCGGCTCCCAACGGTAGTATAGAAGGAAAAAAAACTAAAAAGCCTAGGAAAATGTCCGAATACCGCAGCAAAAAAAAAAAAAAAAATTCAGTACCAGTAAAAGTCTGAGGAAAGTACCTTAATCTTGGACTTTAACTAAGTTAAAACTTAAGAAAACTTACCCCCCACTTTTTTTTACGTACACATGGAAAGCAGCATGATGTACGTAAAGGTATTTGAATAAACCCATTGACGACCAAACTCAATACCTAAACAGGTCCTGGACGTGAGTTTGACAACTTTACGCTCAGGATCGTTAGTTCGATCGGGGAACTACTGCTCCTCTATAAGAGTGGCTTCTATAGAAGAGAATAAAACAGCCATCGAAAGATAACCATGACCCACACTCAAACCACATACACAAACCGCATCGCTCTTCGTGCGGGTAAAAAAGGGGCGCGTCCTGCTGAGGTTGGAGCCCTGGCCTCAGTGTTCGAAAAATCAGCTACAGAGCTCAAACGACCAAAACTACTAAAATGCAAGCAAACACTACAAATAGCGACATTTAACGTAAGAAACTTAAATAGAATAGGACAACTACCAGAGCTAATCGCATCGGCCGTAGAACATAAGATTGACATAACATGCATACAAGAACACAGATGCACGCACACCGAAGATATCAAATATCACGAAACTGGCAATGGATGGTCGCTCGTCACTGTATCGGCATGGAAAAACTCTGTCAACGCCGCAGTAGGAGGGGTAGGATTGCTTATAGGACCTAGAGCATTGAAAACGCTAAATAGCATTAAGAAAATACAACCTAGAATGATGGCAGCTACTTTTAACGGCAACCCCAGAGCAACAATCATCTCCTGCTATAGCCCTACCAATGTTAATGAAGAAACTGAACTAGTCACCTTCTACGATGAGTTATCCTCATTAGTGCGTAGCATCCCGAAACACAACATGTTAGTCATTGGCGGAGACATGAATGCCCAAATCGGGAAAAACGGAAACAACAAATACAGCCTCCACAACACGTCAAATAGGAATGGGCAACATCTAACAGATTTCATGATAGAAAATAGATTAGCATGCCTCAATACAAACTACCAAAGAAGGGAGGGCAAACTATAGACATACAAGTACGCGAACAATACTAAAGCTCAGATAGACTACGTCCTTATAAACAAGAAATGGAAAAATAGTGCAATCAATTGCGAGGCATACTCCTCTTTCGAGGGTGTGTCCACCGATCACCGAATAGTCACGGCGAAAATACGGTTAAGCCTACGAAAAAACGCCAAACGAACAGAGACCAACAAACACTATGACTGGGCCCTTTTGAACAACAGAGATATAAGAGATAAATACGTATTAGAATTAAGAAACAGATTCGAAACACCACAAGAAAAGACGGAAAAAAGTACACCAAACGACGAATATGAAAATTTCGTCAATGCGCACCTCGAGGCAGCAGCGAAATGCATTCCAACAAAAATCAAAACTAAATATAGAGTCCCATGGGAAACTTTAGCGGCGAGAGAAAAACGTGCACTAGTGAAAACAGCCTCCAAAAACTATCGAAAAAACCCAACAAACACAAATGCCTTAAAACTAAAAACGGCACAATATCAATTAGCAGGCATATATATAAAGGAACAGACAGAATACATTCAAAATCAGATAGATAAGATTAGAGACTCGGTGGAAGATAGACAATCTAGGATAGCCTGGCAAACAATAAACGAAGTGAGTAGAAGAAAGAACACAGCCAAAGCAAAAATGAAAGCAGCAAACCAACAAGAAAGAATAAAACTGTGGAAACAGCACTTCGAAAACCTACTAGGAAACCCACCGAAAATAACACACGAACCAATCACCAGAATAATTAGTAAACAATTAGACATTAAACTAGGACCGTTCACACAAAAAGAACTTGACTCGGTTCTTAGAAAAATTAAAAATAGGAAAGCTGCAGGGCTGGACGAGATTCCCCCAGAAGTATGGAAAACCAGACAATTCGACGACATACTGCTCCGACACTGCAACGCAGTATACAATCAAAATCCGATAGATAGATGGATGAAGGGATGCATACTCCCTTTCCCTAAAAAGGGGGACCTCGGATTAGCCAAAAACTACCGAGGTATAACACTTACATCCATAGCAGTCAAAATCTACAATGCCCTTCTACGAAACCGCATAGAACCCAAAATCGACAGCATACTTAGGAAAAACCAAAATGGCTTCCGAAGAAATAGATCCACGACCTCACAAATATTAACCATCCGTAGAATCCTTGAAGGTGTACGGGCAAAAAACCTACAAGCGACATTAATATTTGTCGACTTTACCAAGGCCTTCGATTCCATTCACAGAGGAAAGATGGAACAAATCCTACTAGCGTACGGCATACCTAAAGAAACAGTAGCAGCAATAACGATTCTCTATAGAAACACCAAAGTAAAAGAACGATCACCAGATGGAGACGCCGAATACTTCGACATTGTAGCAGGAGTACTACAAGGGGACACGGTGGCTCCGTACCTCTTTATCATTTGTCTAGACTACGTACTTAGAACATCGATTGACAAAATCAGAGAGAATGGCTTCAAGCTGACGAAGAAAAGAAGCAGAAGGTACCCCGCAAAAACAATTACCGACGCCGACTACGCCGATGACATAGCGATACTGGCAAATACACCCGACCAAGCCGAAACACTACTGCATAGTTTGGGACGAGCAGCTGCAGGCATAGGCCTCTATGTTAATGCACACAAAACGGAATATATGTGCTATAATCAAACGGGGGACATCTCCACTCTAGAAGGAACCCCTCTTAAACTAGTAGACAAATTCACTTAGCTAGGAAGCAGCGTCGAATCAACCGAAAAGGACATCGAAACGAGGTCAACGAAAGCATGGACAGCTATCAATAGGCTATCGATTATATGGAAATCAGACCTAACCGATAAAATGAAACGCAGTTTCTTCCAGGCAGCGGTCACATCGATACTGCTATACGGGTGCACTACATGGACGCTAACAAAACGGCTGGAGAAGAAGCTAGACGGCAATTACACAAGAATGCTGCATGCAATCTTGAACAAGTCCTGGCGGCAACACCCAACAAGACACCAACTGTACGGCCACCTGCCTCCTATCACGAAAACTATTCAAGTTAGACGAAACAGGCATGCAGGACACTGCTGAAGAAGCAGGGACGAACTCATAAGAGATGTACTCTTATGGACCCCCACACATGGCCGTGCAAAAGCAGGACGACCAGCACGAACATACATTCAGCAGCTATGTGAGGATACGGGATGTTGTCCTGAAGACCTGCCTAGGGCGATGAACGATAGGGAGGAGTGGCAAGAGAGGGTCAGGGATATCTGTGCTACCAGCGCGACATGATGATGATGATATGGTAGAGGCTCTTGAAATGTTCTCAACCCAACTAAGAAGGGAATTTCTTTGAGCCATGAAACCTATATGATATTCAAAATTATTTAGCAGAGGTGATCTAAACAATGTTATCTTACTACCCATGACTCTGAGTTTCATGGACAATGACTTGCATGATCATTTGATATAGAATTGTTGCAAGTTAAATTCAAGTTATTAAAATATTATTACAGAAAATGTAATCACTATTTTCATTGAACAGGAAGGCAAATTTTCGATTCCATGTTTGGATAATTTCTTCACTCTTGCAAAGAAAAGTTTGAAAGAGCATTTCAGGTTCCTTTGTTTCTGAATGCTCTGCCACTAATGAAATATTTTAGAGTTTGAAACAAATAAAGATCTGTAAGTGTTAAATCTATTGAGTATGGAGGATGTGGAAGAATCTACCATTGCAATATTATCTTACCTTGGGTTTGTTGGACTGCAGTGAATGAAAATATAGGTGATTACATTTTTTATGCTAATATTTAGATAAATCTAACTTAAATCTGTTTTTATTAGCTCTCTAGTAAAACTTAATCAGTTTCTGAACATCTTAATATGCATACACACACACACACACATATACATATATGGTAGTTTTGACTTATTATATATATATTGGTCCAAGTATCATAGCCAAGGAAGTAACAGTCACCCAGTGCTGTTGACTTTATGTCTATCCTATCTTATATTACATATAGATGTTCTATCACTAAGATTGAGCACTCTTTATTTAAAAATATACCAAACTACATATATATATATATATGTGTGTGTGTGTGTGTGTGTGTGTGTGTATATATATATATAATTAATTAATGCCACTCAAGTCTACTATATTTTTTATAATATTCTTCTGTTTTTGTATTTGAAGTCTCAATGCCGGTAAGAACTATCCACGGTTAATAAATGTATAGATTCAATATTCTTTTAACCATCATCACTACTGTTAAGGAAGAAAAAGTTCAAATAAAATATTGATTATAACATATATTGAATTTTTCTTACAGAATTTCAATCCTATACTGAGAAGCTGATTTAAAAAAAAACAGTCTCTGAGGATGGAGGTTATCATACGAACCACCCAAGCGTATATCAATGGAAGCCATGAAAAACAGCTTGGTGGATGTGAATCAAGATGGCTGAATCCAAAAACGGGGCAATGACGTGCTTCCCTCGATGCTGGGTAGGGGAGTCTCGTAGGTCAACGGCTAAGATCAAATAGTTCAATGAAGAAACTACTGATACTCATGTGTAAGGCTGGTGTCTATTGATGAGAAAAAAATAACCAACGAAAGTTTACCATGACTCTAATTCAAACCGTATGTCCAAATCACATCGCTTTTCTCGTGGGTAAACAAAGGGTGCGTTCTACCAAGGTTAAAGTTCATACCTCAGTGTTCGAAAAATTAGCAACAGAGCTCAAACCAAACTTATTTAGATGCAAAAGCATTATCAACATAGCAATATTTAAAGTTAGTATATTACATGCAATAAATCAGTTATCATAGCTGACATCTTCAGCCAACCATAACATATGTGTATAAGAACATAGATACTAGTTGTTGGCGACCATAGTCGAGGGTGACCTGAAGGCTCCCCTTTCGATAGCTGCTACACCAAGGGGCGCTACTCCTTTCCCTGGATTTCTCCACTTTACCCTTGATCCGTACCTTATAATGCTGAGTGTTAAGCAAGGAGACATCAAGTACCATTTTTAAAGTCTTTGGTAAGACTCAACCTGGGATTGAACCCAGGTCTCCCGGGCCATGGGCGAACACTCTAACCATTATACCAATGTCCAGAGAAATAGAACTAAAATACAGTGATATCGGTCATAGACATTTGTCTCATCATTTTCAAGGAAAATGCCGCCATAGGAGGCGTGGGAATGCTTCTCAGTCCTCGTGTTGAATGGCACTGAGAAACTCCAACCGAAAATGATGTGTACTTCATTTAATGACAACACCTGCATAACAATTGTCTCTTGCTACGGTTCCACTTATGCCAGTGATGGAATGGATATCATTACCTTCTATAACGAATCATCTTTCCTTGTTTGACTCATTCCCAAACATAACATTCAAATCATTAGTGGAGACATGAATGGTCAAATATGTAAAGACGAAAATAATAAATTTGCTTACCCAACCTGCTAAATAGAAATGAAAAATATCTAGCAGAGTTTTCACTTGAGAATAGGCTTGCATTGCTCGATACTAAATTCCAAAAACGAGAGGGAAAACTACATCAACCCGAATAACTCTAAAGCACAGCTAGTTTATATATTCATAAACAAAAAATGGATAAATAGCGCTTTAGAAAGTGAGGCATACTCCTCTTTTGAGCGAGTATCTTTCGATCATAGAATCGTCTAGGCAAAGATACGCCTTAATCTGTTCAGAAATAAAAAAAAAAACAACAAACAAACAAAAAACAAACAGGTAAAGCTTCACGATAAGAATGGTCATAACTTGCTAATAGTGAAATAAGCAATCAATATATGGTAACTGTGAGAAACAAGTTTGGCACACCTGAAAGACATACTTCGAATGACGAATATGAAAACTTTATTACTGCCCATATAGAAGCAGCAGACGGGTGCATTCTAACCAAACAAAGAGCCAAACGTTGAGTTCCATGGGAGTTAACAACAAGGAAAAACGAAATGACAAGAAAAAATCAACCTTACCCAATGAAAGAAACCCTACAAATGCCAATGCGCAGAAACTAGTGCAGAGAGAGCTTACAGATACTAGAAAGAACGACTAGAATACCTTCAAGGCCAAATCAATAAAACCGGAAATTAGGTAGAAAATAGATAATCACGAAAAGCATGGTAGATAGTAAATGAAGTAAGCGGAAGGAAAATCACGTTGAGAGTAAAAATAAAAGCTGCCAACTAAGAAAAAGGACTTCACAAGTGGAAAGAACATTTCTAGAATCTATTCAAAAACCCTCCTAAAATCACTGACAAACCTACAAAAAATTATTTATAGCTAAACAGACAGACTAGTACAGTTTTCGGAAGAAGAACGACGCAGTATTAAAAGAAATTAAAAGCAGAAAAGCTAAAACTTCGGCGAAATATCTCCTGAAGTATGAAAGACAAGAAAAGTTCGATCACATACATCTTCAATTATGCAACATTGTGTCTAAACAAAATACAAAAGACAGAAAAGAACTATGAATCCCAAAAAACTACAGAGGTATAACTCTTACGGCTATAGCTGCTGAGATTTAAAATGTCCTGCTTCTCAATCGTATCCAACCTAAAGCCGAGAAAATTCTAAAGAAAAATCAGAACAGTTTTCAGAGAAATTGATCCACAACATCACAGATTCTGACTACTTGACGAATCCTCAAAAAATCTCGAAGCAACACAATTGTTTGTAGATTTCTCCCAGGCATTTGATTCTTTACTCAGAGAAAAGATGGAACAAATACAACTTGCATATGGTCTCCCCAAAGAAATTGTTACCCCAGTAATAATGCTTTATGAAAACACGAAAGCAATAGTTCGCCCCCCAGATGGCGACACCGGCTTCAACATTGTCGGTGGAGTCTTATAAGCAATCCAAAAAGCACTATATATACTTATAATTTGCCAAGATTACATACTTCGAATGTCAATAGATCTAATAAAGGAAAATAGTTTTACAATAAAAATAAGGCTAGCAGCTGACGATATCCCGGAGAAACTATGACATATGTAGATTACACAGATGATCAAGTGCTTCCTAAAAATACACCTGCCCGAGCCAAATCCCTGGTGCCGAGCCTGGTGCAAACTGCAGAGAGGGCATTGGCCTCTACGTGATCACAAATAAAACAGAGTAAGTGTAAGTGGCAAGACTCTAAAATTAGTTGACTAATTTACATACCTCAGTAGCAATATTTCATCTACTAAAACTGATGTCAACATACGCCTAATGAAGGCATGGACTACCATTGACGAGTAATCGATATGGAAATCAGATCTCTTTAATAAAATGGTATTTCTTCAGCTCTCTTTAATTCATGGCATATCAAACTTTGTGGGTTTTTTAATGCCAAAGCCATCCTTGTAGAAGACTAGTAGGGGTACTAATTAACCCATAGCTGAGGGGATAAGGGGCTTCATACTTTCCCCAAGAATATTGGTCCGAGAGTGAATATAATAGCGCGACTGGAATTAGAACGATTCCGCTGTCCAACACTTTAACCATTACACCACGGGGACTTCCCCAGAGAGTTCTTCCTATCTTACGAAACGTCTAGAAAAAGGCTAGATGGGAACTGTACAAGAATATTACGTGCTGTTTTGAACAAATCCTGGATGCAGTACCCTCCAAAAGCAATTGTACAACCGCTTACCTCCGATCTTACAAACCATCCAAGTAAGACGAACAAGACATGCGGGAGATGTAAGAACTAACTCATTTGTGACGTTCTCTGTTGATGCGCTAGTTTTAGCAGACCAGCAAAGACTTACATACATCAGCTCTGTACGGATACTGGGTGCCGTCTTGAAGACCTACCAGTAACGATGGGTAATATGGACGAGTGACAAGAGAGAGTCAAGGAATTCAACTCCGTGCTATCAGGGAACTTTGCGCTGTCAGTACTATTTGATTATATATATATATATATATATATATATATATATATATATATTTGATATATTTAGTATATATATATATATGTTTGTGTGTATGTGTGTGTGTGTGTGCACAAGCAATAAAGAATTCTGTTCATAGATTACTAAGTATGACAAATACTTGAAGAACCAAAATCTTGTGACCAGAACAGTAAGAATTATACTCGTACAATGATCTCACTACAACAGATATAATATAGATTACAAGGGTCGGTTGAAACGTTCATAGACTGAACAAGATTCTTTCAAGGAATATGACCAAATAAAGTTTATTTTTCCACGCAGGATTCCTTTGCGGTGTATACACTTCCTCCGTCGGTGTTGCAGTGTTTGGATCCTTTTGTTCAAAAAGTCATTAACAGCAGATATGACGTCATCATATGAATTTTTCAGCCCACCCTCGTATATAGATTATATAGAATAATATCGATTACACAAGAATGCTGCGAGCAATATTGAAGAAGTCCTAGAGGCAGCACTCCACAAAACAGCGGCTATACGGCCACCTACCATCCATCACGAAAACTATCTAAGTTATACGAACCAGACATGCGGGACACTACTGGAGAAGTAAGGACGAACTCATCAGCGATGTACTCCTGTGGACTCCTTCACATGGACGAGCAAAGGTAGGACGACCAGCTAGAACATATATATATATATATATATATATATATATATAAACTCTGTGCCGATACAGGATATAGCCTGGAAGATATCCCGGAAGCGATGGACGGTAGAGACGGGTGGCGAGAGAGGGTCAGGGAGATCTGTATTAGCAGGGCAACATTGTGATGATTATCTTACTATCACCATTTTGATATTGATTATATTGAGATTATCTAATTATATCGTTATTATTATTACTTCAATATAGATTGTATAGATTATTATAGATTATCCCATTATTATGCCATGATCATTATTTTGATATAGACTATATAGATTAATATAGATTATTTCATTACAATTTCATTATTTTTTGGAATTTGCACATTCGGCAGCTAAAAATGGCTTAAATGTCATTGGCTTATTTTTAAGTTGAACCGTTACTGTCCCTTAGTGTGCATTTAAATAATTGGGTGTTTTTTTTCCTTCAGTCTACATTTTCATTGGTCCCTGTTTGTGAGTCTTTCGTTATGCTATTAACATTTTGTTAGTAGTTCGCTTTTTCACGGGTCCCAGTCAGTTACACAGTCAGAGAAAGATTGAACCCAGTAAGCCAGTCTGCCAGTTGTGATGGGTTAAAAATAAAGTTTGCCTTTTTGTACAGACTCCACCAGTCCATAAGGGAACGGTGTAAAATTTACAATTAACTGAATGAGAGTTAATTGGTTTCCGCGGTTGAAGAGAAGTCCAGGATTGAATTCTTTCCGTAAGAAACGGAAAAGTTGCAGAGTTCTGCCTACTCTATGCAAGCAAGTCTGAGACATTTTTTCCAAGAAGAAAGAATTGTGGAAGAAATTTAACGAAACACGTTAAATTTCTCATAGCACCATCTTCAAAGTTGTTCAGACGACTAGCACCGGAAATTTGAAAAAAAATTATTTCCTTTATATCCCTTTGCTTTGTGTGTATGCGTGTGTGTATTACATCAAATCTTGTGCTTTTTGCTCAACTGTGCACAGCAAAATTTTCGGTAGAAATATATCTGTTGAATTTATATCTTTCGAAATAAATTCTTTTTAGTGGGATAAATGTTTGTAAGTTTCTGACATATAATTGCCGTCGTTTTTTATATATTAATAATTGAGTTACTCCTCCCCTTCCCTTGTTTCTATATGCCTTTTTTACTACTTTTCTTTCTCTTTCCTTCCCTACAAAGCTACTCGGCTTACTGCTATCTTGGTCGGCAACATTCGAGGCTTTGTTAACTTCTCTTACCTAGGTTTTGTAGCCGCGGGTGATAAGCTCAGGATAATTTCAAAAATATCATTTTAATATAAATTATATAGATCAATCTGAATTATCTTAAAATTTCATATGAATAATTGATTGATAGATTAATATGGATTATTTCATTATTGTCTCATCGTTATCCTTTTAATATAGAATGATATAGATTATTTCATTATTATTTCATTAAACTCTATAGCACTAAAATTCTGTAACCAAGAATATAATTGCATAAATATATATCAAGAGTGTACTTATTTTTGGACTGCTACACATTCATATTCTTGGTCACAGTTTCAATGCTGTAGATTTTGGTAATAAATAACGCCTAATAATATCTGTTGGGGGTACTTATTTTTGGACTGCTACACATTCATATTTTTGGTTACAGAGTTTCGACGCAGTAAATTCTATTGATAAATAATACCTAATAATCGCCGTTTTAATTGTACACTATGTGACAAGAAATAATATATTTCCCGTATCTTTTCTTTGAAAGAAAATTAATTTTTTCGAGAAAATTTTTTGGGTCTATATATATATGTGTGTGTGTGTATGTATGTATGTATATATGCAAGAATAAAGAGAATTTTATTAATAGATAGATAGATTTAAATGTATAAAGATTTATATGGACAATATAAGCCGTATTTTGGTAATTGAAAGGTTTGTATTGTAAGGTTTTCAGGAAAATGGTAACTAAACAACATTTATCAATTCCATTATGGAAGCCTGTTTTATTGGTGTTTTTATAATGAAGTTATGTATGTTTTCAGGTCTTTTTTTTTAAATCCATTTTCCTAGAGAGAAATTTGCTGCCTTTATGATAAGAAATTGTTAAGGAGTGTTCTTAGAATGAAAACATATGTTGTTGAAAATTACTTGTTCTAAGAAAAGGCAATTATATAGAGAATGAACAAAAGCCACTTGTGGAATGGTCACTCAAACAACCTGCCAATGTTTCTTTCAGAAGGCAAATTACAGTCCAAATGATACACAAAAACCCTTTCTTTCAGAGCACCGCAGAAATTTGTTTTCTTTACAGTTGGCTAGAGAAACTGACCCAAGAAATCTGGGATCAACCCACATAACAAACATTAACCCTCAAGGGAGTGGAAATGATCTATCCATTCAGGTCAAGTTTAGAATAAGAGACAGAAACAAAGAGAGAAAGAAAGAGAGAGAAAATAGGTTTAACATTCCTAAGTGGTAGGTACAATGATTAATTGAAGTATTCACATGTTTTAGGACTAAATTATTATAACTCGTTGTCAGCACAATGAAATAAAGGAATGAATTTCTTCTGTGGTCAGTAAGGATTATATTTAGAAGGACACTTCTCCTGAGCGCCTCGGATGGTGTAATGGTTAACAAGTTAGACTAGCAAACCTTCACGAGTAAGTTCCAGTCTCATTGGATGTCCATTTATACGACCTTGTGCCACATCTAAGCGAAAAGCTTAGTAAACTACTACAAGGTCAGTTCTTCTGAATATTTCAGCTGTGCTGTGTTCTGAACAGTCTCAATTCTTCTTCAGATTTCTAGTTCGCACGGTCTTTTTTCAGGTTATTTGGGATTCTTCTAAAAGCTCCAACAACGTTATCAATGTCACTTTCATGGTTTTTTTTTTTTTTTTTTTTTTTGTTTTTTTTTGTGGGGGTGATGAGCTAAACTTTTTCAGCTGTTTGGCAAGATCCAATTCCTCAAAAAAATGATGACTGGTTCTATGGTCTTGATGGTTTCAATTCTTCCTTGAATTTCCATTCCTCCCAAATTTTTTTTAGTACTTTCGGGATCATTTTGAAAGCTCCAACTATGATTTACATTGTATTATTATTTTACTCTTTTGAGACTTTTCTCACCAGCGTTTGTTAATGGTTTTCCACAGGAGTCGTAGTGACAGTAAGTTTTCTCAAGTTTCCAGGACTTTTCTCAGTATTCTGGCCGATCTCAACAATGCTGTAGTTTTGATGGTCTCCACTCGTCCTCTTATTTCCAAATCATCCAGTCCCTGGACCAATCATTTGGTGACTTTACCGAGCCGTGACTGTGCGTTACAATTGGTATCACGGTCACTTTCATGTTCCATCGTTTTTTCCCAATTCCCTAGCAAAGTATAGGTACTTATTTCTCTTTTTGTTTTCTTTCAGTTTTACTCTGTGGTTACCTGTAACGGCAAAGTTCACAATTCGGTGAGTTCTTTTTTTGTTTATTTATTTATTTATTTTTTTTTTGTTGACTGTCACAAGGCCTGGTCGTCTGGGCGAGATTAGATGATTCGATAGTATTCCAAAAACCCAAAGAATTTTGTTCGTCTCATTTTCTAGGACTGATTCTGGGTTGTGCCTATACCATTTGTTCATATGGTCAAATTTAATTTTTTTGCCCACCCAGTCGTGTCTGGTCTTATAGTCTCTTTGCGCAAGCTTACTGCATTGTGATTGAGCGTTTCGTCTCTGTCACCACATAATCTACATCTGTAATTTTGTTGTGTCTTGTCTATTTTTGCTGTGATATAGTAAAGTTGGTGACTTGTCGAGGGTGACCCGAGGGCTCCCTTTTCAATAGCTACAACACCAAGTCTTCATTCCCTGGATTGCTCCATTTTACCCATGATCCTTACCTTATAGTGCTGAGGGCTGAGCAAGGCGGCATCAAGTACCATTTTTAGTCTTTGGTATGACTCGACCTGGGACTGAACCCCGGTCTCCTGGACCATTGGCAAACACACTACTCATTAGGCCAATGGCTCAGTTACTGCTGTGATATACTTAGTCCTTATGACGTTGTTTTGCGCTGCTATCAGAAGTGATTCAGTTTCTCCCTTAAGATTTCTATTATTATTATACCAGGGTTCAATCCCAGGTCGTGTCATACCAAAGACTTTGAAAATGGTACTTGAGACCACCTTGCTTAACACTCAGCAATATAAGGTACGCATCAAGGGTAAAGTGTAGCAATCCAGGGAAAGGATTAGCGCCCTCCCCTACACTTCGGTGTAGTAGCTATTGAAAAGGGAGCCTTCGGGTCGCTCTCAACTACGGTCGCCAACAACAATCACATTCGTCGGGAGTTTGTTACACCGGCGTTAACTGATGGTCTCTCCCTGGAATTTGAGTGACAGCAAGTTTCCTAAGGTCTTCAGGACTATTCTGAGTATTCTGGCCGACCTCAACAACACTGTAGCCTGGATGGTCACGATTCTTCCTTCTGATTTCCAATCCCTCCAGTCATTTTTCCAAGCCTTTGGGGACCGTTCCAAGTGCACCAACTACAATTAGTATCACCGTCACCCTCATATTTCACAGCTTTTTTTTTTCTTGTTGTTGTTCTCAGGCAAAATCCAAGTATTTGTTTATCTTTTTGCTTACTTTTATTTTCTCTTTGTGGCCCGCTGGAACAGCAAAATCCTCTTGGCGGAAAGTTAAATTAACGAAAATTCACACTCTGACGGAAAAGATCCGGATCTCCACTTGTTAAATGAGTTTTAGTCTTGCCAGGTATATTTAGTGTGAGTGTTATTACATGATTCAGTACGCATAGAACGTGATGATTTACAGCTTAATCTCACAAACCTGCAACCAAATATTTGAGGTCACGTCAATGCCCACCAAGCCCATCCATCGTATTAGAGATAATTCAAGAATTAAAGGTGTGTTTACATTTATGTTTTACGAATTCTTGTGTAAATTGTATTAAACACCAGTAGATTAGGTACTTCATTCATACGGCTTTGTGCCACATCTAAGCTAAAAGTTTAGTAAATTTCTAGTAAATTAGTTATGTTTTTTTTATTCAATATTCAATAAATTTGGTGAAGGGAAGTAAATAAAATTTGGTTTCAAGGGTGAGCATTTGTTAAAAAAGTCTTAGGAGCTCTGTTCTGTTTAATTCTTAGCGAAAAAGTAAAATGCATTTCTTAGTCGGGTGGAAGGTTGGAGCCTTTTTGTCATTAGACGTGCTAGTAGAGCTTAATAGAATAGTGCTCGGCCTTAAATATCAGTCGTTATCCACATTAGGAGGGGGTACCATGGCTTAAGTACTGGACTGTGACCTCGAAGTAATCGAGTTACATTACGACACGTCCTGACACTCTAACGAACATGCTAATTCTCAAAGGGAGATAATTATTTAGTGTATCCCTATAAATACCCCTTCCTTATACATTACTCGGGGAATAAGGGGGTTCATACCTTTCCCAAGGGTATTAGTCCGAAAGTGAACGCAAAATTGCGTCTGGAATTCGAATTCACTTATTATGGTGTCACAGTCCAGCACTTTAGTCACTAAGCTACGAGGGTTCTGATCAAGCATTTAATAGTTGAGCCAGAAATGGTATCAGTTAAAGTATGTTCTAGGATGATTATCTGACCCTAAATGTTTTAAATCTCTCTTAATTCATTCCCTTCTTGTACCTTAATCAACAAAAAAGTATTTGATCCTCATCTATCGCATATTTGTTACTCTTCTTATTTCTGATGTTCATCCGTAACTTTTCATTGTTTAATCTTGTGTTTAGTACTTTTTATTCTTGCATTTCCTGTATCAATGATGATCTTTGTTTCAAATTTTATTGATTTTGAAGCTATATCAATCCATGAAAAAAGAGGAAGCACGCTTAGAGTAATGGTCATCGACGAAAAAACTGGAACCAGCGACGTAAGTTCAAATTCTGGAGGGGCTGTTTGCATTTCACTTCGTGTTAATACTCTTAAGGAAGGCACGAATACATCTGTCCTCTTCCCAGCTATGAGGAAATTATAGGATAGACTAGGTTCTTAATCTTAATTAAACAACCAGTCTAGGAGAAGGAAAATTCTATAGTCTAATAAACCTTACTCCATTTAAAAATTGACCTTGTGTCATATATGCCCGAAGAAGAGAGATTGTAAATACATACATTAAAATAAACTTTTTGCAGTTAAAAATGGATGCAATAGTGCATCCATTTTTAGTTGACTCTGTGTGTGTGTGTGTGTGTGTGTGTGTGTGTGTGTGTGTGTGTGTGTGTGTGTGTGTGAACATGTGTATGTGTGCGTCCATGGTTATATATCCATAGCCATCAGTAGTTTTGCTTTTACAAATCAATTAGCGTACTGATCATGGTAACCTGGAAAAATAAAGATGCCTGCTCATAGGCTCTAAATGAAGCCGAAATCATTAGGGTTTTCTTAAATGGTTTTCAAATTGAAATATTAATATGATGATTGGCAAATTTACTTACAAGTAGAATTACCATTTACATTGTTACGAAGGTTGGGTATGTAGAAAATTAATATAACGTATTACAATAACAAGATGGAGCTTAATATTGTAACAGAGAAGACTTCCAAGTAACTGTGATAAAAAGGTTAATACCGAAATGAATTATAAATAAAACATGCCAACAGAAAACAAATAACAGGGGTTGAGTTGAGCAGAAGTGGTTTTTATGTATGTATATATTTTGGGGAATAATCAATAATTTACAAATATATTTTCGTATGAGTGTTAATTTTGTATATGTACAGTGTACATAAATGTTTTTAGTATTCTTTTTTTAATGGCTTACTTATCTGTCAGTCTTGATTTCCTTTTGGGATTAAACTTCATCTTTGGAATTTACGTCTGTGTTTAAAAAACAATAGTGTACAATATATTTTGAATTAGTATATTCTCCTCACGCTTGATTAGTGTTCGGAGCAATGAAAGAGGCATTGTCGCCAAGTTTATATCATTGTGGCCAAGTTTATATTATTGTGGCCCAGTTTAACACATGATACATAACTCGTCAATTTTCATCTAAAGTTTTGGAATTCGATATTCCATATCCATTTCTAATTCATTAAGGTGATTAATGAATTGATCAATCTTCTTTGGTGCTATATCATTTTTAATTGATGACAATGCTACAAATTCTGATAAATTCCTTTTTTTTAAGATCGATGGAAAACATTTTTTTTCAGTAAATGTAGTAACATTTTGCAGTTGATAAGTGTTGCATTGGCTTCTTGAAGCTCCGAATTAATCTCACAAAATTTATTCAAAAGGTCTGCAAAATGATATGCATTAGGCTTCGTTAGATTTCTATACAATCGTTAACCTATCACTCGCAGTCTATGCCTTACCTATGCGTATGCTGACATCTCTTACGGGAATACATCCAATCTATAACCGTATCAATACTGCTGTATGTTTGCACCACCTAGACTTAAACGAAACGTCTAGAAAAAAAAAACTAGATAGGTACTACACAAGATTGATGCCTGCTATTTTGAACAAATCCAGGAAGCAGCATCTTAAAAAATAGCAGTTATATGACCGTGTACCTCTCATCTCGCAAAGCATCCAAGAAAGACGAACAAGACATGCAGGTGAAATAAGGACGAACTCTAAAGCGACGTTCTCCTATGGACTACTACACATAGACACACCAGTACTTGCCTATCTGTAAAAACTTAAATTCACCAGCACTGTGCGGACACTGGATGCCAAGAGCGATAACCGAGAGGTAGGGATGACGAAAGGGAGAGAAGGAGTCAAGAGAACCTGTACTGTCGGCCCGCCAAGAAAATGATGATGATGATGCTTCATTTGCTGCTGACAGAGACCAATCTTATTTTTCCTACCAAGAAACAATCCGACACTATGATATAATTCAATAAAATGAATCAGACATGAACCTTTTGAAAGTCAGCAAACTTTTTGCGTAACAAATAGAGTTGCTCATTCTTACTCTGGCACAGATATCAAAACATTCTATTATTTCTGACAATAGAACAATAGATTATCTTATCTATAATTCTGATATCATACTTAAAGATGACTGAAGACTTGTTCTTGAATTTTTTTTCTCTATGATGTTGCCTTTATATCACACAATGAATACACAAAACGTCTGGCACTTCTTTCTTCAATTAAGCAATAAAACTACGATTGTGACTTATTTATAGTGCTTCAGTCAAACAAATAAGAATATTTTCAAGAGTATATTATTTATTGGAAATATTGTTGTGTGATCACATCCGTAGTGATGTAATCCAGGAACGAAGCAGAGTAAAAGGCGCGTCGCAGAGTACCGAAACCAGAAGTTCCGCTGGGTCGAACACATCACAAGGTTTATTGACAACAGGTAGACTTTGGCATTTGTCGAGGGAGACCAACCGGAAACAACTACTCAAAAGACCTCCACGACGTTGAGAAGATGAAATTGGCTGGTTGGTTTGTTTCTTTGTTTAATGATAAATAAACCATTTATTTCATACCAAAGCCATCCTTATAGAACAGCAGTAGTTGCACTATCTAATTCATAGCTGAGGAGATAAAAGGTTTCATGCCTTTCCTAAGGGTATTAGTCCGAAAATAAACGTAATAGCACGACTGGAGTTCGAACTCGCTTACTTTGAGGCCGCAGTCCAGCACTTTAACTACTTTGCCATTATATCACGGGGACTCCCTTAAAGATGAGATTTTCAAGTGATTCAACCCAACATAATAAAGAAGGGCGAAAGAAATACCAATGGACAACCTGAATTCGTAGAACAGAATCGAGTGGGTTTTGGTATTGACGATTTGAACGTTGGTCTTCGTATATTTGTCCTATCAGAGTAGCAAAACTCACCGCCATAATTATTAGAGAACGAGGAATACAATTCGGATATTGGTATCAGGAAATGTATTATGGTTTAACATTTCCTTGCTCCAAACAATATAAAACAATTCACTATGAATTAACAAGGAAAAATTTATTACCTGAGCCAAGTTACTAGAAAAGATACAGGAATTACATGAATTACTAAGATTACATTATGGAAATAAAGTCCTATCTAATAGCTGAAAAGTCCTTTATAGAATGAAAGTTGTTGTATGAAGACTTATGTCAAAGCACAATATCGCAAGTAATATGACCCACACACACACTTGTGTGTGCCGTCAGGTTGTCGAGGCAGAAATGAAGAGAGAGAGAGAGAGAGAGAGAGAGAGAGAGAGAGAGAGAGTTTCGACTCTGCCGCGTGTTTTATAATGCTACTTTGGTCACGCTACTTAGCAACCATTAGAAATACTATTTTTGAAAGCAAGGGATGTAATCCCTACACCAGCGATGTGGAAAAACATCCGTCGGCCTGGCCAATAAGAGAATTGTTTAGTTATTCATTACAAAGTCCGATTTCACGGCAGTAAATATTAATAATCCTTTTGTATGTGTAAGAAGAACTAAAATAAATAATATATCTTCTTACAATGTATGTATTTACCCAACCCCTCCGCCAATCATAGGATTTGACACAAAGTTCATTCTTAAGCAGAGTACAGCTGGTTCTGAATTTAGAGTTTTCCTTCTCTTAGATCGGTTGCCTTACCAAAGCTGATAAATCCAGTTTACCCTACTACTTACCCACAGCTGATGGGAAGAATAGATGGATTCATGCCTTTCTCAGGGGCATTAGCGTAAAGTAAAACATAAACAACTTCATCCATGATTTGAACTCCGATTGTCGATTCTAGTTCCTACGACTCTAGCCGTAACACTAAGTGCGCCTTCTTACGATGAACCACTTTCACTAAAGTACCATACATATGATATCACTAAAATCATCCAAGTGCATAGGAAATAACTTGGGAAAATAGCATTAAGTCTCTTTTCTATATTAATTGCCATTTCGTCAATGTGCCACGTTAAAGTGAGAACCAGTGAGAAAGGATGATATTTTTTATAACTTGACTTGAATCATGCGGCATAGTGTATCAAAGTTTCCTAAACAGTATGGCTTTTACTAGCTGGGCCGTCTGGCATTCGTGCCGGATGGGTGCTCGAAACCAAGAGCAGACTCGGGGCCGAATAGGCCCCCAGCTTCGGCTGGGCAACCTTCGGGTGGGCGAGCTGCACTTTTGTCCCCTTTGTACGGCACTAGACCAAGCGTCTAGTTTAAGCCGTAAACTGGCATACGTGCCCGGACCCACATTTGGGTTCGTGAAACTGCTTGCCTCATCAGGCTCACATTGCACTAAGTGAGCCGATGAGCAGCACAGACAAGCAGGGTTCGAGTCTCGGCTCCTTCCCGACCTACCCCTCCCCTTTATCCCCACTTTAATCGGCCTTCGGGCTTTTGACCTTGTGTCAAGTCGTGTCTGGTGGGAGGCAGCGACAAATACATGGCTTTTACTAAATCTGGGTCAACACTTCAACTGCGCTATCGGTGAAGTTGCATCTCCTGCAAAGGCGTATGCCCTCCAAAGAGAGGTGTCATTGGTATGACACTAAACAGTATCTAGAACTGAGGCTCCTGTTTTAGTGCTCAAGGGAGTGTGGAGTACGCCTTTATTTAAATTACTTTCATGTTTTCTTTGAACCCAGTAGCTGTACTTGTTAGAGTTTGATGATTGCATTGGCGAGAAACGGACCGTTACTAAGTGTCATTGACTCTGTTTCTACACTATCCTAATAAGTATATATATATATATATATATATATAAAACTAACAATCGATCACATTAGGATAAAAATTATTTGCTTCGTGGATTTTATTTACATTGAGCTCTTTACTAGGAGTATTCAAATTTAATATTCTATTTGTGAATATTTTATTTGTCCTGACTAGATTGAATAGTATATATATATATATATATATATATATATATATATAGTGTGTGTGTGTGTGTGTGTGTGTGTGTGTGTGTGTGTGTGTTGTGATTACATAAATTTCTGTCGTTATTTAATTTCACCAAATGGTCTTTGTTCTACTTTGTACTTTAACTGAAGGGTTTTGCCCAAGGGTTATTTTGTCTTGGTGAGGGAAATCTAAACCACTTTTTGTGATATACGTTAAGCTGCAGTTAATCTATCTTTGTTCTTTGCATTCTGTTTCTTAATTGGTATTGCTATTGGAGAATGATTTTAAAAAAAAATAAACATTCATAATCCTTGAAAATATTTAACGCGCTCATCTTTACCTTTTGGATGTAAAGTAGTAAGATTTTCTTGCAATTGACTTGATTTCATTGTTTCGTTAGAAATATTTTGTGGCAGAGTAAAACACATTAAAAGCTGTTTTGTTTGTAATAGAGCCAATAAGACTCATCTATAGATACTCTGGTAAATAGCCAAAAGCAGGTTTCTTTCTTTTCGAGACATGATGTTAATATTAAGAGCCAATTGTTGCATAAAATACAAAAATTCATAATAGCACTATCACATGAAAACCGCTTTCAACGAAATGTCTGTATTTGTAATGTTACAGATGCACCAGTGGGCTTTTATACAGGCAGTTATTGCTGTATCTCTCATGAATCTGAGGTTTTTAGTTTTTATTAGTCTACTATTATTCAGTTGTTCACCTAAAAGCTTAAATCGCTTAGTCGTAGGCGGTGACCCGCAGGGAGAAGAGCACAGAGGGATAATCTGTATACCCACCCAGTTTAGCACATGACTCATCGTTGCATTTTATAACGGGTCATCAAAAAGTAGTTCAATTATCTTAGCCATTACTGCAGACATCAGGATGAAATCTATTCTATACCGACACATATGCCGTGCAAACAAAGAGATTTAAGGCATGGATAAAGAAAATCTAGACGCTACCCAAAGCCAATGAACCTGTTCACATGTTACCCCTTAACTCTGAGCTTTAGGCGAAACAAAAGACAACAGTTGTACCTCAGATACCATACTCTCTGGATTTGGTCCCTGCGAGTTTTTTTGTTTTTTGTGTTTTAGTTTGTTTGTTGTTTTTTTTGTCTAAAATTGAAATCAACCCCAAAAAGTTGTCCATTAGAGGTAATAAAAGAAAAAGAAAAAAAGTGCTGAGACCAGCAGATTATCCATCAAAACAACTTCCGAAACAGTTTCTTGAATTGGATAACCTTCGAATTATTATTTCTTGGGTTTTTACAAAGAAAATTCAATTTGGAATTCATGATAAAATGGGCCCTGATTTTGATTCCAATATCAGATTTTAGCATTCCTTTTAAAAAGATACTCCCTGACATATATTAAGCTGGTTGAAAATAACAATATGTATGCACACAAACGTTTTGGTGAGGCAATATTTAAAAGGCAATACTCATGTCTAACAATGGACACAAAGTCAAGAGCTGTTTAAACATGAACATACACAACAAATTCAACCCTCTCTTAAATTTTGATAGAATAGATTTTTAAAAAATACGTAATTTGAATCGCAATGATTTATTATTAAATAATCCGAAGACATTTTGGGGAGAAAATCAATGATAAAAAATTAGTCGGTTGCTTATTCAGAAACTATGTTTAAATTTTAAGCAAGTATCATATAATTAAGCAAATAAATTACATTTAGCAGGTATCAAACCTTAAAATCAAATAATTCTTTTTAATTAAGTCAGGAAAAATTGGTTGGTTCATATAATTCAGGCAACAACCTAATTCAGTTTGCACTCAACATATTTCTTTAAAAATTCTCACTCTTTAGGAATGCGTTAAAAACTAACTCCATTGTAAAACTACATCATTTAAGAGAGATGATTGTATCTTTAGATTATCAAAAAATAGTCAACTTTTATTGTTCTAGTTATATCATTATTTCTATTTATTTATTTTCAAATAGATGAAGACTTGTCAACAACTAATATTTTTGGTACTAGATCTGGTACTCAATCAGTATGAATAAGCAGATGTCAAAATTTGCCGTCACGTGACTACAGATTTCTAAGAATCCATACTTTTCTGATTTATCGCTGTTTGTAAATCTAGATTTAAATTTCTTCTTATTGTAATTTTAAACTCTTGCTTCTACTTGTTTGCAACTGTTAATTAAAGTCTAATTTGTTTTGCTTTGTTTTGTTTGTTTATTTGTTTTGATTATTATTATTATTATTTGTTTTGTTTGTTTATTTTATGTTTTTTATTATTATTAAAATATATTATGCCAAAGCAACAGACATGGCCCCCGAGAAAAATTTTAAACCAGCTTATTCATACCGGATAAGTTAACCAGTACCATATTTTCTTTCAGTTTAATTTTAGTTGCTTTTCATCACAACTATTATGACCGTCTGTCTCTGAATCCATCAGTTTACATTATTTTACAATGTTGGTTGAAAAAAGACGAAACTATCTCAGCATGACAATAATATTCTACATACATATCTTTCACTCCCTAATTGATCCCGTAAACTGGTTCGCTAGTGGGGGTGCTACTAATGTGATGTATGATGGATAGGAATAGTTGGCGGGGCCCATTACTCTCCAGGTTTTACAACTAACTTGAAAGAAATTTTTAAAAATTAAATTTGCAATATATAAGAATTTAGAGAGAATAAAATTTTAATTATAAAAGAATTTAGAGCAAAGTTCAATAGGAAGAAATTTAAAGGAAATGTTAATATGAAGAGAATGACACTAAAGCCAAATTTAGTATTTAACTGGGTATGTTTTAAAGGGGTTCTAGAGTGTAATTTTAAACGGTAAGTTTACACGGTAAGTTCCGCAGCTTTCTAGTTTGGACACTGATTCAAAAAGATAACACAGACAATAAAGTTTTTTTAAAAGGAATTTTATACAAAAGAAACAAGAAAGAAAAGGATAGAAAAGATAAAGTGTTGCGAATTTTACTGTATTTTGCGGGAACTTATCTGAGAGAGTGTCTGGGAAACAAAGTTCTTTGAATTTTAATATTTTTTTCTTTTTAGTTTTGTCGAAATGTTAGTTTTCATTTAATTTTGAGTCTTCTGAAAGGTTATTTTTTTTGAGCTGAGTTCCCCGGTTGGATTTTATCTTTCAGTTAATTTTAATTGAGTCTTTTTAATTTTCCTTTAATTTCAGTTAAGTCTTTGGTCAAGTTATCTTTTCCGCAGAATTCTCGGGTTGAATTTTCTTTCGTAGAATTTTAGTAGTCGACTTTCGTTTAATTTTACTTTTATTTCTTGAGAAGCTTCTTGCCTGTTTGAAGTACTTATCGGCTATCAAAGAAGCGAGTGACGAAACCTTTCTGCTGGCTATTTTTTCCGGCCTTAACAGTCTGGTCCCCGAGTTCGTACTGAAGGCCCAATAGTAGTTCTCGACAAATAGTCGGAGGTAGCTTTTTGGTGCCGTAATTTCTAGAATTACTTCTCCCTTTTCCACTCAGGCCAAATCAAGTGCGGCATATGGTCGGTTTGATTCCTTGTTAGAAATAAATTTTTATAGGTTTGAATTCAGAGTTTTTCTTCTCGCTGATTGGTTGCCACGCCAAGTTTAAAGCGCTCAGTATGGTCTACTATAGCTGAAGTGAGAATAGTTGCATTCATACCTTTGCAAAGAGTATCAGTGCTATGTGTAAAACAAACAGCCTTGTCCATGGTGTGAACTCGGGTAGCTGAGTCTATATCCCGTAGTGTGAATAAAGAATGAGAGTGTAAAGTCTTACAGAGAGTGGAGCCTCGAGTGGGGACGTTCAGAAGACAGACGTGTGGTTGGTCTTTTTTCCTTCTTTTTCTCTCCTCTGCTATGGAAATATAATTCTCCTCTTTCACCATGACGGACACTTTTACTACTTGGTTGTCAGGTACTATGGTATTAATGTATACAAGTTTCTCCGCCATCTTTTCTCCCGATTCCTCTTTTCTTCTACCCTACCGTCTCCTCCCTCTTCGTCTGATTTCTTTTTGTTCAGCTCAACAGAATTAAGATCTCTCTGTCTCTCTGTCTGTTAAAGCAACTAGTTTCTCAGAAGCAGCTAACTCCACTAGTATATTTATAACTGAACTTGTGACACATAAACAATAAAACACTATTAATAGATTGATTTTAACGTCATATCAATCGATCTAGAGTAATTTTATGCCTGCAGGTGAGGGAATTGCGTATATCATACGTTTTTTTTGTGTGTGTTGTTTCGATTTGACCAATAGACGAGAGCCCACCCACTCTGAGTCAAAGTGGATCTGGGAGTAATGGCAGTAAAGGGGTGCTCCACACTCTACAGAGCTCCACACATGGAACCTCACCACTCGATGTAGTTTAGTGTCATAACTAACACACCCCTTTTTGGGGGGTGAGGGGGTCTTAGCCATCTGCAAGGGATACAGTCACCGTATTCTAAGCTCTACCGACTGGGCGAAATAAAACAGGAGTAGGTAAGCAAATAGGTATATCATTTTGGTTTTTTATTCGACAAAGCATTGTCAGCCATAATTAATCTTTTTGAGTAGTATTTCCCTTTCATCTTAATTTTAGTTGTTTTTTTTTATTGCTACTATACAGACGGTCAGTCTATCGCTGTTATCAAACTGAATAGTTGCAATGAAAAGCAACTGAAATTAAGATGAAAGAAAAGTGTTACTCAAAAAATTATTAATGATTAATGATTCAAACACATGTACTATCTTGTGAAAGTGTACGAACCTCCTGATATATATATATATAAGTGGAACTATACAAGTATGTTAATAAAAAAAACTTACCAATCAGTCTAAGCCTCTAATTATTTCTCCCTGATTAATGGATTCTTCAAGTAAGAAAAAATATCAAATTCCATTTTATCAATCAAATAATTTAATACACAAACACAGGCAGTGGAAGAGAACAGAAACAAAATAGCTCTCGGATATCTGATCCTCTCAAGACTATGATACAGACTATCTGTGCCAATCTTTAGTTAAGAGATAAACCTCGTTACTGGAATAGTATTATCGGAATGCTTGGAGGTAGGGAAGATATTTAGTCGAGTTCCCATTCAACAGGAACCAGTATTGGTATTAGTACATCAGTGATATACTAACACTGAATAGATGGAAATAAAGACAAGATAATCTTATTTATACATTTAGAAACATTGGATATATGTATAATATACATGCAAGTAGTATTGAAAAGAACACACAAACCTATTCCAATAGCTAGAAATATGCACTTATTGTTCTATGAACGAATAGGATCTGAAAGGGGGTAAAATTAGTACAGGTTTACTTAATGATGACGATGAAAAGTAAAATGTGTCTTTACTGTTCCATGACAAGAGCATGAGACAACGCTCCCCTGTTCAAAGAACAGGATCAGGAGAGATTCGATAAAGGGTTTTTGGACTGTCATGTAACATCCCACGAAACACCCGGCGGACACGCCAGGGAGATAGTTATTTATTGTCTCCTAACAGTATGAAATATTATCAAACTTCAAGTTAAACCATGATTCCAGAACACACTTTTTGTTTTGGCTTTTCAAAATATGAAGTAAGATTTAATTTTTTTTAAATACTCAGGGGAAAGCTAGTCTGAACGTGCATTACTGTGAGAAAACAAATTTCGCTGTTACTTATGGCTTCTCTGTCCTCTTAGTATTCGACAAAGTGGATAGACATTTAACTTTTGTGTTTAGATTGGAAGACAAGAAGAAATTAGCAGCATGTGAATGAATGATAAACATCTTTATTAAAGTGTGAACATGAATAAAGGTATCTTTTGAATGCAAAATTGAAAATGTGTGTAGGTGTGTGCGCACAAGAGAAACAAATGTTGCCCAGTACATACTAGGTAATGTTGTTATGACATGTCAATAACATTAAACATTCTTTATGCAGTATAACAAAAGGAACTGTTTGTTACAGAGTCCGCCATATTGATGAACAGAAGTCCAAATATGTTTGTGAAGTTCCCTTAAGTATCATGTATAAAGAATGTCTATTTAAGGAGAGCATTGCTTTGAGCGACATAGTATCAGTGTGACAGGTAAGTGGTCACTGAGTTCATGTCTGAATTGGTCGGCTTATATATGTACCGGGAAGAGGAGATATCCAGTCTCGGAAATTAGCTTGAGTCTATGTGAATCGCTCAAAAGTCGTGGTAGACCTAAATGATGATTGTGGGTGTTTGAATATGAATTTGAATTATATTTATTTTAAAATTATGAGGATATCTCGATTTATTTCCGGTGAATAAAAAGATTTCTTCTTCTTCTTCTTCTTCTTCTTCTTCTTCTTCTTCTTCTGGTTGTTGTTAGCCGTTTCATAACTGTGGTAGAACGCTTCTACATGCACAGCCTATTAGTAAAGATATTTTGCGCACATGGGCGTCCATTGAAGAGGAGTGGGGTGAGGGAACCAAATGATCCCGCTTGTATTGAAAACGAACTTGTCAATTTGCGTGAGGAAATTGTAGAGGAAAATATTGTGTCATCTGGATTTTCAATCATTTTTAATGAAAGCGTCCGACATATCTGGGAAGAAACGATTGTCACTTTGTGTGCAGTTTGTTGGCACAACTACATCCAATATTATTTGACAAGAATCACAGACTTTGTTACACTCATTGAACTGTCCCTATCGCCAATGTAATTGACCATTTGACAAGATTTAGATTAAATCTAGGAAATCTATTTGGCCAAGGATATTCTGGGTTTTTTACAAGATGGGATGCAATCTAAGATTAAGAACAAATATCCAAAAAGTTTAATTTGTGTTGCTTATTAATTAAATCTCGTTATGTATGGCTTTAGGGCAGTTCCTGAAATAAGTATGGTCGACTTATGTAGACAAGTATAGCCCCTACAAATTATAAATGTCACAACGAGTTGCTCAATAACACTTCCAACGTTTACTTGTTACTCTCTCGGAAAAAAATGTCGATTTTCTTTTTTCGTTCCTCGTTATTTTTAGATTCAATACACTTCTGGTGTTTAGAAAAAAATGCCAGATTTAGTAAAAAATAATCTACATTTTTAAAATCATCAGTTTTTTAGTTGACTTTGGCACTAAATTCCAATCAATGAATATTCAATTTACTTTTAGGATCTGATGCTTTCTAAAAGTTTTAGTATGCTAGATTCATTAAGAGTCTGTTTGAGAGATAAGCACTCTAACCCCAATGCAAATAGAGCATGAAATTAGATTGTTGCAAAGATTACCAGCGCTGCTAATATATATAGCAATGTTAATAATATCGCTTGCTTTTGGTAAGTCTGAAATCCTGTCCCTAAAATGAGTTAGAGCCTAGGCGAATGGTCCAGAGGTCTATGCTATTATTAAATGTATCGGTAGAATCCAAAGTAATGTATTAATTCCAGTGCGCCATTATGGACTGCAATATATATATATATGTATATATATGTATATATACCCAACCCCTCCGCCACGGGTAGGATTTGACACGATGTCAATTTTTAAGCGAATTACTACTGGTTCGAAATCAAAGTTTTCCTTCTCTTTGACTGGTTGTATTGATAAGAGAACATAGTCTACCCTACTAGTTACTCATAGCAAGAGGTGAAGAGAATGATTTATGCTTTTCCCACGAGCATTAGATCTAAGTGAAATGCAAAAACAGTCACGTCTAGGATTTGAACTCGGTGTGAAGATTCTGTTTCCAGCAACGATATCCGTTACGCTAAACGTGACTCCTAAATGTTCATGTAATCTATCTTTCAAAGGCCGTTATGGGACTCATCATGGTTTAGCAAGTCTTGACAGAATAACATAAAGTGACTTTTTTTCTGTTCTAGAGTGAGTATTCATGGGGTCCATTAGCACAAAGGGAAACACAAATGACCTCATCCAGGATTTGAACACAATGTGACGATTCTATTTTCACTGACGATAACCATGACACTGAACGTGCCTCAAAAATATAAAAGAATTAGAATATTTCCCAATAACTTTTAACAGATTTTTTTTTATCAGATATGTATACTGGTCACAACAGCTTCAGGTAAAATGCGCCAAGATGAAATTTTTAACACAAATTCTCTCCAAGCTGTTCAACTTGATGAAAGGAAAATTTATAATCATGTTCAAGAACCCGTGAGTGTATCTTCGTGCCACAGGCAAAAATCAAACAAACAATTCAGGGATATTTTTTCGAAAGTCGAGCAACTAACAGAAAAATGGTACATAGAGCCAATATTTTTTAATGTAACCAACAAAAAACTGTTCCAGTATCGGAGATTCTATTGTAGAAGACTATTTTTCTATCAGTCTATGTTGTATATTTAGACACTGAGAGGATTAATAAATGAATAAAGTTTAAAATCTAAAAAAAAAAAAAATGAAAATAAAACGCGAAAAAAAAAAACAACCAAAAAAACTAAAAAGCAAACAGTAAAATACGAAAATGATATGAAATAAGATATCCTACAATTCCACTGAAAATCTCATTGTTGGCACCAAAAAGAACAGTCTCTTCGAGTCTTACTAACCCACTGGATAGACATGCGTTTTGCAGCTTTCCGTAAGAGGCAGTTCAAACTCTACAACTTTTATAATGATAATTCATGGGTATGGTAAAAAGAAAAATTCACAAAAAGAGTCCATACCTCCTTTATATCATCACAGGAAAGCTGATTCAATAATAAAAAGAAGCAAATTCTATATTTCTTTTTACTTAATCCACTTCAATGGCGAAGTGTATAAACGAAAAATTCATGAAGCAGACTGCAAAGATTATTGAACTATATGAACTTGAAAACTTTGAAGATTAATGAAAGAGACACTTGGTCTGAATGGTGAAAAAGAAAGAAAGAAAATAAGGAATGAGAAAATGGTTTAGTTGTTTAATGCCATATCACCCTTCTTGAAGAACAGTAGTGATACTATTTAATCCATTGCTGGGAGGATAAGGGGGTTCATACCTTTCTCGTGGGTATTTGTTCTAAACTGAACGTAATAGCGCAACTAGAGTTCGAACTCACTTACTACGATCCGGCAGTCCAGTGCTTAAACCATTACATCACGAGGATGAGAATGAGAAGAAAGATTTCAAGGCAGACCTATTCACTTCTGTTCGACAAGATATTCTTGCTGCTTTATAACAACAAAAATTTACATAGTGGGGAGATCCTACAGTACTATGAAAAGGGTGTAGGGATAAATGAATAATTACCCCCTTAGATAATTTTCATGTCCAGTAAGAGCGCTATAAGGTGTCGTATGAGAGTAGCAGAAACTCATTCTCGGCCTTATTTTTTGCCTCTGGTTTTTGACTAAAAAAGGCGTTGTCTCCGACCCTCCCATAAAGCAGTAAAACCAAATGGTCATCTAAACACTTAACGAATAAGCCTTTCACAATTTTCTACCACTTCCACGTACACACAGAACAATATGTGTATAATTCTAGCTGTTGGGAAACGTTTGAGTATTTTTCCTTTGTAATGCCACCTACATGAATATTATGCATATAAAATATTAAATATTCTTGTATGTGTAATAAATTTTATTTTTTTCCTTTCCTTCCGTTTTGTCCAGTGTTAGTATATCATGGATATACTAATGCTAATATTGGTCCTTAGAGTGTTGAGACTCGACAAAAATATTTTCCCTACTAACAAGCATTCAAATAAAGATAAAAAATATAGTTATGATCAACAATTACAGATAAACATTTATCTGGACTTTGTATCACGAGAGTTCATTGAAAAAATTGTTTCTAAGAACAAACATGGTCTTATTCAAATATTAATCGATAGATTTGGACAGAACCATAACAGTTCTCCTAAAGTGTAAGAAAGAAAAACAAAAAACTGAAGAAGCAAGTTTTTTTTCTTTCTTCAATTTATTTATACACTTTATTTTGCGTATGTGATTATACAATCATTTATTCAAATTAGATTTAGTCCTGTTGTCAGATGTTTGAATACGCCGACTGTATTTCCAAAAAGGGGTATTATGAGTATTACAAAATATAGCATGCGGTGGTGAGGCTGCAATTCTAGGGAGTACGAAGTACCCCTTCACTGCCATTACTCACAGGTCGACCTTGAGTCGGTGTGATATTACCAGTAAAAGTCCCATCTTTGACTCAAATGGATTTATTTCAACATTATTCTTATTCGATAGGACTGCGTACAGAAAAAAAAAACCTTTTAAATAGCAACACAAAAATGTAAATATGAACGTGTTGCAGGATCCCGATAAATCCGTGGATCCTGCGAACTGTTGTAAGTATGATGGATTGACAGGACTGGACAAAGAACAGAGACGAGTGGAAACGTTTAGATATCAGGTTTTATTGTGCGAATCGTACACGAAAGATGTGCATGGGTGTAGAATCGCAGTTGCTTTACCATGTCGGTGTAATCTCAGCTGGGTGTCGAAAGTCGGTGCTGTAGAAAGTGGATAATTTGGCTGTCTATTAGTTTGTGGTAACAGCGCGTCTAGAAGGTGGAGACCTCGGTGCTTGGTGAAGATCATAGGTATAGCCATAGGTTCAGGTTGTAGACGTAGCTGGATAGGGTCGAAGATTTGGACGCATTGGTTGCAGAGGTTGGATGATCGATGTCCCGGTTTATTCGATCCTTGGTTAATCGGAGGTATGTCGATGTGGCTTCGAAGTGCTGGTGCTAGTCTGAGCGGAATGGTCACTCGTGGACTGGGGGTGATGCGAATGTCTGCTGGTTGGTGATGCAGGTGTGGCTGCGTGGTGATGCAGGAATAAGTACAGCAGTTGATGCAGGTGTCTGCAGCTCAGTGATGCCGGAACTGGTCAGCAGTTGCCGGCCTCTTGGTGATGCAGGAGCAAGTGCTGCTAGTTGGTTGTAAGTGTGACTGGCTGCTGCGTTGTCGTCTCGTGGTATCTGCCGGGGGAGGTAGGGAGGAAATCAGAGAGGATCTTCAAAAGACTTTCGTTAGTCCTGAGAAGGGATGTTTGAATGAGAGAGCAGCGGCGGTTGGTTGGAAACTGACATCGGCTCTGCTGGGCCCGCAGCTTTAATTGGTTAGATTCCACGTAAGCTGCTTTGGTTGGGGGTATGAACGCAGACCCCACTTTTTGCAGCTTACTGCTGAGAGAGAAACAGATATCTCTCCTTCAGGCTATATTTGTCTCTGCCTTTCATTAGACAGGACTTGACGCAAAGTCTTTTTATTGTGGGGGTTTAGAGAGGGGAAGGTCGAGCACCAACTAACACTCGAGATCTGCTGGACGTATGCTGGTCATCGGCTCTCTTTGTGCAATATAAGCAAGATGAGGCAAATGTTGGACTTGGACTCACTCGATATATGACGTGAGCCCGGCACATATGCCTGCTCATAACTTGAACAAGACCCGAGAGTCTAGAGGTATGCAATGACGTCATCGCCCACCTGCAGATAGCCCAGCCGGAGCCGGGGACAATTCGGCCTCGAATCTGTCCTTAACCTTGAAAAGCGGGAGAGGAACAGAAACATCTCTCCTCGGGCACAAAGATCTGCCGCGCTCTTCCAGGCCGTGAGCCCGCCGCGTTCTTGATCTTTCAGTCGCTGCCTGCTGTGTTTTTATGGAGGCAGCTGCTACTTCTTTACTGGGCTGAGTGAAGTGGTTTCCGTGCACAGGAAGTTCCTTTATTAAATATAAGTAATAATGAAATACTTCATTGTACTTTTGTAATATGATGGCCGAGGGATTTCGTTTTATATATCTTGTCTTTGGGTTTAGTTAGGCTGAGAACCTTTCGGCTCAGCAGATGGGTTAGTTAGGTGCAAACTTGAGTGCAGGTGTTAACGCGCACGTGGGGGAGGATGTGTCGTTTACACATGTCAAAATAAAAATCCCAGATAGAAAGGTTGACCAGTGGATGTGAATGACGTCATGCACCGGAAGCGCGCGCAGAGGATTTGGGGGATTTTTTAAAAAGTCAGTTAGTTGAGAACTAGACTCCGAACGGGAAGGGTCGACTTTCGGGGCTCGCTGAGGCCAGACGAATTTGTGCGCTACGGGCGCCGCACGTGATGGTGGGGGCAGACGGAAAAGTCACCATAGAAAGATTGTGCATCTCTCTTCCTTATGTCGAAACCTTTAACTCAAAGGTAATAAAAGGTTTCGTACCTTAAGAAGTCGTTGCGTGTTTTTCGTGTTTCGGGATTCCTATGTTCTATGTATATATGTTATGAACATTCTATGTACGTTTCACATATCCGTATCATGGGTATGGTACACTTTGAAGAGGAGCCTTTAAATATGATATATTTTATACTGGGGTTACGAACTATTTCTGAAAGGGTGGCAGAATTAATCCTTTTCGACAAACCTAGACGAAGAATTTGAGTACATCGAACACTCCCTCGAAAAACCAAAATTTTTCATATCAAACGCGAGAACAAAAAAAGCTCTTAAGATATACTCATCAAATAAACTTAAGAAAAACAACCCCACTATCCCCATTACCAACAGACTTATCTCTTTACCCACTAACATACATAACAAACCACTATACGGCAAACAAAACAAATTAGGAATACTAATCATATAAACCATATCACAAACCATTAAAAACCTCACAAACATCTCAAAACGAACTACCAACGAAACCACTTCTCACACTGGCATATATTCTATCCCACGCAAAGACTGTAACAAACATTACATCGGTGAAACCTAACACAATGTAGAAAAAAGAATATACGAACACAAATGGCTAATCAAAACAAATGACAACCGAAATACCCTTTTCTCCCAAATGTTTGAAATCAAACACACCTACAATCTTTCCTAAACCACTCAAATCAAACCCATACATTGCAAAAATATATCACAGACTACTAGAATCTGCAGTCATTTCTAAAACAAACGATATAAGACAACGCCCAGGTTTCTACCAGATTTCACCATACCTGGCGAACATCCTACTACATGAAAACAATATCAATATAGAAAATGTATTTAAAAAAATCCAGCAAAACACTTCAAAATTTTTAGCATATTAAGACATTTTTTCACTCTGTACCATCATACTTTTGAAATTTCTTTCCCTATCACTTTCTCTTCTCTCTTTTTGTGTTCCCTCCCTTTCCACTTAGATACCACATTATAGTCAGTGTCTTTGATGAAACAGGATATGCCCAAACCTACCTCCTCCTCTTTTTTCCCTATTTCTTTCCCGTCAGCTCACTAGAATTATTTCTACTTTCATACGATCAAAATTCTCTAATGAAACCTGATAAATTTGACTCTAAACCCTCTCCTCCCTCCTGCTACACCTTTATTCTCGCCATTTTAAATGTAGAAAGACTCAGAAAATGGTTGAGTCTGATGAAATTCTTAACGAATGAAATATTGTTGATATTACTAAACCTTGTGTAAGTGTTTGATTTATCCAACTTTCCACCTATCTCTATCATACTGTCAGATTCACCAAAATCTATCATTTTAACAAAGAGTTCGTGTGTTGATACTAGAAGTTCACTCGTGACCATGGGCACGACATTGTTGTTGTCTAACGTCACGGGTGACTTAGCGTTTTAATGTTAACGTTGAGGATAGGGAATCGCATTTATCTTACGTAAGATAAACGCGATTCCTTATCCTCAACGTTAACATTGACATTGTGCTGTGGAAAAGGCATTAGGAATTGACAAACTTGGACATAGTAAAACAATACACGTGCTTTAAGTAGAGAGGAGAAAACTTTATCCAGGGCTTATGGGATTGAAATGGGGTAAACAAAAGGGAGACAATAGCAGTTATCGGACTTGTATAGTACTCTTTTAACATTCTAGTCATAGACTAAGATTAGACTGGTTTAAATGCCGTTAAAATCAATCAATCAATTAATGTCCTTATTTTGATTATCATAGTCCAAACGTTTCGGCCGTTGTACCCTCCAGCCTTCTTAAGATGACTGTCGTATTCAGGGATGTTCTCAGAATTTCTAATTAAATCCTTTATTCGATCAACTTTGTTCGAGTCCCAGTGTCTGTGCTAGAGGATATTATCACTCATTAGTTAATTCTGTTATTTCGCTCTTTGTTAAATAATAACAAAAATTGCATTATTAATTCTTAGCTAACAGGGACACCAGAAAAAGAGCAATCTATTCCCAGGGATAAAATAAAGGGTTCAGATAAAAAAAATCCGAAAATGTTGCAAATTAGGATAGGTGCTCGTGGCTATCATCGTCGGAAATAGGTTCGGCAACCCGAATTTGAATCCTGGACGTTTGGTTTAGCTTGGTTAGGATTGGTTTCGTCTTTTAGTGGCATATCAACCTTCGTGGGTTATTTAATGCCAAAGCCATGCTTGTAGAACAACAGTAATAGTATTTTATGAAGGGATAAGGGAGTTCATACCTTACCATATTAGTCTAAATGTGAAAGTAATAGCGTGATTTGAGTGCTTGATAGTAGAGAAGATATTTAGTGGACAACCCACTCTCCAAGGACCGATATTAACATTAGTATATCCTTGATATACCAACCCTGAACACAGTCAAAGAAAAGACAAGATCATTTACACATTTACAAGGACGTTAAACCTTTTAGATACTTACTATACTTACAAGTTTACTTACTATACTTGCAAAAAAGAATATACAAACACGTACCATATTGTGCAATGAACAAGCAGTATGTGGAAGGAGAGTTAAATGGGAAAAGCTTGACAAGTGTGGGTGATATAACTGTCTGGCTTTACCATTCTCAAGCAGGGTAAGAGACAACGTTTCTACTGCTCAAAGAACGAAGACAAATAGAGATCAAGAAGGAGTTTCCAGGATTTTTATGTGACGAGCCCCTAACGGATAGACCAATTCTCTTGGGGGAGATAATCCTTTATTGTGTCCCTACAACTTCGTGAAAGGAATGAATCTATCTATCATATTTACCCAACCCCTCCGCTCGGGCAGGATATGACACAAGGTCAATTTTTAAGCGGAGTTTAACAGGTTTTAATTCAGAGTTTTCCTTCTCCTAGACTAGTTGCCTCACCAAGGCTGAAAAACCTATTCTGCCCTACTATTTACCCATAGCTGGAGGGAGAATAATTGTATTCATACCTTTTCCAAGGGTATTTGTGCTATGTGAAACGCTATCAGTCTCGTCTAGGATTTGAACTCGTGTCGCCGTGTCCAATTCCTATGACGATAGCCATTACACCACGGGCACCTCCATGTATGTATGAATCTATCTATTCTCACTCCAGCTGTGGGTAAGTAGAAGAGGAATTTTTTTTTTGTTAGTTTGTTTGTTTGTTTGTTTGTTGTCTCGGTTAGGCAACCATTCTACGAGAAGGAAAACTGTGAATTCAGACCAGCAGTAATCCTCTTAAAAATTGATCATGTGTCACATTCCACTAGTAGCAGAAGGGTTGGGTAAATATATAATACCATTGTCAATCAAAATATAAAGCAATTAAGTCTATACATCTTTGCAAACGTGAAGTAAAATTATTTCAGCTATTCAGATATAATCATTGTGACTTTGACGACAAAAAATAGATCCTTGACATTATTTTCTGTATCTTCCTATTGAGCGAACCTTTTTTTTAACTTTGAAATTTGTCAACTGATATTTTAAAAAAAATGATTATTAGTTGGGGATAAGTCAGTATTTAACTACATGTCCTCGGATTTTAGTATGCAACACTGATGAGGGAACCATTGATGAGGGAATCCACATGCATGTACGCATGAATAAATAGTCGGGCATCCTGGGCGCGTTAACCTCTGTATGGCAACCAGTCTAGAGAAGGAAAACTCTAAATTCAGACCGTTTGTGTTCTGCTTAAAAATTGACCCTGTGCTGCATCCTGCTCGTGGTTTTTGGAGGTGCCTGTGGTATAATGGTTATTGTCGTAGGAAATGGACACGGCGACAAGAGTTCAAATCCTGGACGAGACTGATAGCGTTTCACATAGCTCTAATACCCTAGGGAAAGGTATGAATCCAATTATTCTCCCTCCAGATATGGGTAAATAGTAGGATATACTGATTTCTTCAGCCTTGGTGAGGCAACTAGTCTAGGAGAAGGAAAACTCTGAATTAAAACCTGTTAAACTCCGCTTAAAAATTGACCTTGTGTTATATCCTGCCCGAGCGGAGGGGTTGGTAAATATGATCCTGCTCGTGGTAGAGGGGTTGGGTAAATATATATAGATTTCGATAGACATTTGAAGAAGATTGGATGATGCAACGTCCGAAACATTATTACTATAAGAACCAAGATAAAGACATCAGTCTGCGTAAAGCAGTGTATAATTACTTAGACTCATTCACACTTATATAGTTGTTTTATGCAACTTCAACTTAATCTTCTCATATAAAAAGATTATAATTATTCGACGGTATTCATTCCATTGGGTCGCCCCAGGTCAGGTCACACCCCTGTGTCACCTGTCAAGCGCATCATCTGATATCTGGTCTATCCTTTGATTGTACGCGCTTACTCTACAAGTGGCAATGAGCCCATACCTTCTCCGGGGCGACCAACTAGTTGTGGAGTAATGGTTAACAAGCTCGTCTCGCCATTCATTACTACTGAGTAATGAATTTAATCATCCTTGGGTGCCCTGTAAACGCGATTATAAACTCAGCTGTGGGTCCTAATCTGCACTAACGATAGGTGGGGGAATATAACCTTCTCCACGGGAGGAATACCTGTCGTGTACCAGGGTTACCAATAAGATAAACTGTAAATCTAACTTCTGTCTCTTCCATGAAAAGTAGCAGCAGATGCCTATATTTGCACACACACACACACACACACACACACACACACACACACACGCACATACTTGTACGCATAAATTAAATTGTCTTTGAAAGAAAGACAGACTTTTTAAAAAGTGGAGAAAAAAAATTGAAATGTAAAAATCAAATAAAAAAAAAAAGCAGTAAGTTTAAATTTTTAAGATATATCTACATATTCCAACTACAATAGTAAAATAAAACTGCTATATTTAATTGCCCTAGTGTAGAAATTTCAAAACTGTGTTTCAAAAATATATCTCTAGGTTTGTCGATTTATTTGATTATCAACTAGTATTTTGTCATATACATTTTTGTCAGTGATGTAATGAGCCTGGGATTCTTGAGAATTTTGGGTCTTTCAACATCATATTCCTTCCCCCAGGCGACCCAACCGGGCTTGATCTGACCCCTGTTCTCCCCCACTCCCCACATTCACACACCAGCCGCTGATATGTATAATATTATGCCCCATTAATAATTGTAGAACATCTGTGTCACCAATAATCTCGAGGTGTGCCGATTTATTTGATTATTAACTAAACATTTTATTGAATTAACTCTTTTTATATACATTTTGAATAATATATTTGCTTTGACTAACAAAACTTAAGTAATGTGTGGCAAAAAAATCGTGTTGCCAATGTAAAAAGTCTGGAAAGCTCTGGCACTAGTGGGACAATTGCCAATTTTTACAATACACATACTCACTACGCTTCCCTCAGTTTTAAGGGTGGGATTAAAGTGTCGTATCTGCTCATCTCTCTCGACCGTGTTCTTGACTTCGGGCAGAACGCAGGTTTTAAAGAATGAATGAATGAATAAATAAATATCCACGAGACACATCTGAATCTTTTAATACTAACCCTCTTGATAAACTGGCCTTGTATGAAAACTGCTCCCAACCAGAAGTAGGTTAATAAAAATCAATGTTTTCTAATTCGAAAATATTTAGAGCTACAGCATAAGACAAAAAAAGCAGGCAGTGAAAAAACTGAACCATTTTTTTTTTTTTTATTATTGCCACAAATTTTAATGAAACCTTAATGGCTTAGACACACATAGGAAGTGATTATTCTCCATGATTATTGCTGTCAAAGTTTCCTTAGCTGTAGCGAAAAAATCCTAATTTTCTAAAAAATAAAAAATTTCTAAGAATTTTCTTTTCCTTGATTTGATGCCATAATTTGTGATTAGTCCTTTGCAGATAATTAGAAAGCATTTTGCTGAGTTTTGAAAAAGGTAAAAATAATCACTTCCTTTGTGTCGAAGTCATTGACGTTTCATTAAAATTTGTAGCCATAAAAATGATTCAGTTTTTCACTGTATGTTTTTTATTTATTCATTTATTTTTTCGTCCTGTACTGTATTATCAAATGTCTGATGTATAGTAAATATTACCAAGAGGGGAGAATCTACTATTAAACCTATAGAGCTTAAGTTTCAGGGCCCCTAATCCCGGTGGGACCCTAGAAGTTAATTTACTCCACATTGCTTAAAAAGTTTGGGTCTACTGCATGAGAAAGGAAGTTTAAAAAATAATATTGATGTAATTCAATATAAAATAATTGTTTTAAAAAAATAAATAAAAATGCTATATAAAATGCGAGCCTTCCCATTACAGTTCAGCCCCACCCCAAATGTAGGTCTACCACTGATTACCAAAGATGATTATTTGAAAAATAACCCGTGTTAGAGAGATGTTTGCCTGGGTACTTATTTGTTCATTATAAATGTTCAAATTCACACGCGTGCGCACACAAACACAAATACAAACACAAACACACACTCGTATGTACGTACGGGCTAGTACGCACGTCCATAAGCGCTAAATATTTGCACAAATTCACAATAGAACTCCTTGGAGTAGCAACTTGTGTTAAATACTTACAACCAACTCAACTCGTCTTATGTCATCGCTAGACAAATTTCCCCGCGGGTTTCTTTTATGTGTGTGTGTGTGAGTGTGGTTGTAGTTGTTTTGTTGTTGATATTTTTTTTTTTTTTTGCTTGCAACAACACTTTCCTGACTGCGACGACCAGGATCAGACAGAAAGGGTGTTAGAAGAAGCAAGAGAGTGGTGGGGTTAGACAGACACAAGTAATTGTCATGAATCTATGTATCAATCAGTCGCAACTAGTTACATTCCTAAACTGCTTCTTGAGTACCACATTCTTGATGGTATACTTATTAATTAAATTAGGACAATGGCAAACCATGTTTTGTTTTCTTGTTGCATTGAGGTCTTATTAAGCTAGATTGTTTAGGGAACAACGAAGGATATATTTTTATGTTATATGCAAAAGAAAATGTGGGTAGATCAGAGTAAATGACTGTGGGTTTTTTTCCTTCTTTTAGCTGTAACTGTTACTATCTTTATTTTTTAAACAATTGCTTGCAAAAAGATCCTTACATCATTTTCTTAGTAGTGGGTAGAGTGTTCGCCAATGGTCCGGGAGACTTGGGTTCAATCCCAGTTCGCGTCATACCAAAGACTTTTAAAATGGTACTTGATACCTCCTTGTTTAACACTCAGCAATATAAGGTACGTATCAAGGGTAAAGTGGGCCAATCCAGGGAATGGAGTAGCACCTCCCCTACACCTCGGTATAGTAGCTATTGGAAAGGGAGCCTTCGAGTCGCCCTCGACTACGGTCGCCAACTTTACTTACTTATTTCAGTATTAAGGCTGACAAATTCAAATATTTGTACAAAGTATGTCACAAGTTTAGCAATGCGTGCATGTTTGTGCGCGCATATATACGCGAAAGTATTTGAATAGTATTTACTGGCGGATTATTTGTAGCTGTAAAATTATAATTAATTGAAATGTTCTGACTGCGGATCCCCCGCTTGACAGCACCTTCTAATTGCACTAAGAATGTTGGAGTCACTGGCACGAAACTGGATAATTTCTATATGATGAAAAACTATTACATGGAGTTTTATGTCGTGTGCTGTATTGATCTACGGTTTACCTCACACTGAAACAAAAGAATGAAAATTAATAAAAGCACTATATGTCTCATTGTGTGTTTTATTGGGTGACAAATAGCTTGCAATGCTCAATTTGTTTCAGTGCATGAATATAACAATTCTCAGAACACAAAATGGAATCAACAAACCTATGCCGCGACCTTCTCACAAATATAAACAGATCGGATTACTCGCTCGCCCTAGTAAAATTACATCCGGGTACGTCGGAAATGACGAAGCCCTTTTTACGACCTTGACCTGCCTTTACAGCTAAAAAGAGAAAGAATTGAATTTAACAATATTTACGAAACCCTTCTGCCTGAAATAACTCTATAAAAATGGAATTAATTATCTATGGTAGCCTATATTATGCTAAAGAAGTACTTTATGTCTACACCCATTTTTTATAGAAGAACTTTCTATTTACGTGTCCGGCAGAAGTGGTGTTGCGTTCCCTTAATATAAACAAGACTTCGGCAGCGAAAAATACAGAGAGGTCCCCGCGGACTTTCTCGAAATCTATGTATGGCACTAGACCTTGGTGTCTAGTTCCAGCCATAACCCGGCATACGTGCCCGGACCCAGATTGGGGTTCGTGAAACTGCTTGCCTCATCAGGCTGACATTGCACCAAGTGAGCCGATGAGCAGCATAGACCAGCAGGGTTCGAGTCTCGGCTCGTTCCCGACCATCCCCTCCCCTTTATCCTCTCTTTAATCGGCCTTCGGGCTTTTGACCATGTGTCAAGTCGTGTCTGGTGGGAGGCAGCGACAAATAAACAGAGAGGTCCCCACGGACTTTCTCGAAACCTTTGTATGGCACTAGACCTTGCTGTCTAGTTTAAGCCATAACCTGGCATACGTGCCCGGACCCACATTTGGATTCGTGAAAATGCTTGCCTCATCAGGCTCACATTGCACCCAGTGAGCCGATGAGCAGCATAGACCAGCAGGGTTCGAGTCTCGGCTCGTTCCCGACCTTCCCCTTCCCTTTATCCCCACTTTAATTGGCCTTCGGGCTTTTGACCTTGTGTCAAGTCGTGTCTGGTAAGAGGCAGCGACAAATAAACAGAGGTCCACGCGGACTCTCTTTTAGGGCGTTTGTGTGGGCTTTCCTCTCCAGTTGTTGGGTCACATTCGGTAGGCCGTTTGACCTCTATGCGGTTCTGCTGAGTGTGCCTCGGCTCTGGAGAGTTCCTCCGGCCTCAGGGGACCATCCCCCCAGGCTTTTACCCCCTTCAGGGTGGGTTAGGTTTATTGCCTGGCGCCTGAGGCGCCTCAAAAAGGGAAATGCCGACGGGGCCGAAGGTATTTTTGGCCTTGCCGGACGCGAGTGGGCTTCGGCCCTGCGACCGGACCCACCTTAAAAATGGCCTTGTGCCATATTCGTACGTTGGTGGGACGCATCGATAAATAATAGAGGTCACCGGATGCTCTCAGGAGCCGCTCTCAGAGCGGCATCTGAAAAGCTGAATCCTATATCTAGTGGTTGCATTCGCCTTTCCCATCACATAGTTATGCACAAACGGTCCTTTTGAAGACCATAAGAGGTCTTCTTCTGCGGGTTGGAGTATCTCTGAAAGTCTTTAACAACTCGTCGAAGTGGACAGCCCGGAGGCAAACACGAAGAGGACTCAAAAACCATCCGGTCTTAAACATTCCGTACGTTCCGCTTGTCCGTTTGACTGCGCAGCGCTAAAGGTACGGGTTAGCCTTTAGCTACCGCTTCACTATCTGCGCAGCGCTAAGATAACGCCAATCTTAGCCTCGGCCTTCTGGTCTGTCTGCTTGATTGTGCAGAGTTTTGGCACGGCAAAGCCTTAGCTACCATCTTGATACGTCCGAACAGCTTTGGCGCAGACAAGTCATAGCTACCTTCCCGATACTTCCGCACAGCTTTGGCGCGGCACAGCCATAGCTACTGTCCCAATACGTCCGCACAGCTTTGGCACGGCAAAGCCATAGCCACCGTCGCCGATACGTCTGCACAGCTTTGGCACGGAAAAAACCATAGCTACCGTCTCCGATACGCCTGCACAACTAGGGGCACGACAAAGCCCTAGCTTCACCGATTCGCTCGCTCAACTTTGTATGTGCTAAGGCTTGGCAAACCTTAACCACGGTTTCCCCGTCCGTTCACTTGGTCCGCAGTACTAAGACGCGACCCAGTCTTAGTCGCCAGCTCGTCCGACTCTACGCAATCAGGCTGCCAACACCGACTTCGACCACGACGCTCTAGCAATACAGCATCCAGTTCACGTACGACGCGCTGTACGGACTGCCCTAGCGTTGCAACAACTAGCCCTCGTACGACTCGCTGTACGGGCTAGCAACCAGATCGACACACCCCGGGTTAACCCAACATACTGTCAAAACCGGGATATCGATTTACCAACCACGACCGACCTGAACTACCCGCAACGATCGTCCAGCTGTATTCACCGACTCGACCGACACCAGCTTCCTGCAACGATCGTCTAGCTGCTCTTCAACGACTTGACTGACACCAGCTTCCCACAACGATCGTCCAGCGGCACTTCAACAACTCGACCGACCTCAGCTGCTCGCAACGATCGACCGGCTGCATTCAACGACTCGACCGACACCAGCTATTCGCAACGATTGTCCAGCTGCTTCCCTTCGACTCGATCATACCAGCTACTGACATCACCCATCTAGCTGAAGACACAAATACTACTTCCATGAACTTTACAGACACACTTGTAAACACGACAATAAATTGTCATCTTTGTTATATTTGTTACCTCGCCTTTGTTTCCTTCGTTGTCTTTGGCTGTCATTACTCGCACGCTTTAACTTAAATCATTTGCCGGGTCGACGTGCTTATCGGCTCCTCAACACCTATTTTGTGAAGTGAAATACCATAGAATGGTGCCAAAGTCATTTGTTATCATAGGGCACTACATCAACAAGAATGCTTATATCAAAAAAGCAATTGTAGGGAGGAAATAAACAATTATCTCTTTTGGGGAATAAGACATGTTTATTGGGTACTTTTTGGTCACATGTGATAATCTCAGAATCCATCTCATTCTCTTTTCCTCTTTTATCTTTGTTCTTTGAACAGTAAAGACGTTGTCTCTTCTCCCGGTCATGATCATTGAACTGTCCCTCTTCATCAAATAAGCCTTTACTGTTTTTGCATCCTTTTCCTAGAACAATATGCGCACATTTTATCCGTCCAGGCACGTGTTCTTGTCAATATGATTTATATATATATATATATAATGTTTCTGTATGTGTAAATAAGTTTATTCAGTTTTTCCTTCCGTTTATTCAGTATTAATATATTATTGGATACACTAATGCTGATATTGGACCTTGGTGAATGGGGAGTCTTCTAAATATCCCGCCAAGCACCAAACAAACGAATAGAATTTTAAAAGTCATGATCGGAGTCTCAATATTTTAATGCTGTGTTGAATCAACACGTCAACTGAAAGGTGTGACAGAAAAGGCCTGAGTTGGATTATGTATATATAGGTTTGGAAATTTATCAAAACGAGGCAGCCGCAGACCGAAAAGGGAAATCGCAGATGCGGAAACAGCGAGAGACCAAAGGTAAGGGCGGGGATCAAACTCTATGTCAGAAGACAAGACAGTGCAAGGAAATCTGAGCTGAAGAAAGGTGACAATGTGCCGAATGAAAAAATATCTTTATTCTAAGTAATTTGAAACTCAGATTTCACCTTTCCAACGACCTCTGTGAGAATAAACAACAAAGGTCCTATATTTGGTTTCGGTTTCTTTGTTTTTAAAGGCATATCAACTTTTCTGGATTATTTAATGCTGAAACTATCCTTGTAGAAGAACAATAATGGTGCTATTTAAACCATAGCTTGGAGGATAAGGGTGTTTATAGCTTTCTCAGGGGTATTTGTCTGAAATTTACCACTATAGAGGGACCGGAGTTCAAACTCGCTTACTACGATTTTGCTGTCCAATATGTTAATCACTATGCCACGGAAATTCTCTCGGTCCTGTATTAACAAAAAAAAAACACAATTGTTGTCGTTGATTCGTTTCACCAACTAGACAATCATTCCCCACGCAGGGCTGGATTAACCACTAAGCAAAAAAAAAAAAAAAAAAAGAAGGCACGTATTTAGGGCACCAAACGAGACGTGGGCACCATCCATATTTGAAATTATCACCGTAGTCTGTAGTCGTTAGAAACACTGATAGTAAAAATTGTTGGGACAGAGTTATCTGCCCCGAATCCCACAATAAATAAGGATCAGGTTATCTGCCCCCAGTCTTTGTCACTCTCTGTAAATAAAAAGAAACACCGTGCGTCTTTTAAAAAGTCGGCCTCGTGTTGATTGAGTTAAAGTATCCTGCCTGCAATATATGAAGATAAATAACTGCATCTAAAAAACGGGTGTCTTATTTTTATGTGGGATTTGGTTCGTAAATTCCTAACAAAAGGTTATGGGTCCATGCAACGTACGATGATAATAAGGAGCACGTGGAGACCTTATTTCGGCCATTTTAATTTGTCGTTCACGGAGAAAGTTTTTGTATCGTTTTATGATTAAAATATTTTGAACATGGCGATGGAAACAGAACTCGTTAATCTTGAGCTGCTAAATGGGACAAATTACACCACTTGGAAAGTACAATGGAAAATGGCATTAATTAGAAACAGTTTATGGAACATCATAAATGAGACAGGGACTGTTCCTAACTCCAGAACAGAAGCGATATTACATACAAAATACTTATTGCAGAAAGACCGTGCCTTGACGACCATTGTACAGTTAGTGGAACAGTCACTTTCATACTTGATTGGGGATCCTGACGATCCGACAGTGGTGTGGAAAAAATTGGCTGATCAATTTCAAAAGAAAACGTGGGCAAATCAATTAGCGTTAAGAAGGAGACTATATTCCCTTAAACTGAAAGAAGGTGACTATTCACAAACGCATAAAGTTGATGATGGAAATATACGAATTGTCAGTCATCGTCGATTCGATTGATGAAGAAGATAGATTTGTATATCTCCTAACTAGCCTTCCAGATTCTTATTTCATGTTGGTTACAGCACTGAAAGCAAGTCAAGATGTACCTAAGTGGGCATTAGTGACTGAACAACTGCTGTACGAAGAAACAAAAATTAGAGAAAAGGAAACTGGTGGTGCTGAATCGAAAGCTTATGACGTCGAAACATCACATCAACAAAGGGGGACTCAAGTATTTTAGCTGTAGGGAAAATGGACACATGAAACGTGACTGTCGACTACTCAGGGAAGATACCAAAGAAACCCTTAAAAGGAACTACCAAAAAGGAAAGCTTCCTTCAATGATAAAATGCCAGCGGACTCTAGACGTTTAAAAAACGACCTCGTTGTTAGAGTATTTGCACACCATGCGTTATTAACGAATAACGAAAGGAACTAATGGATTGTGGACTCTGGAGTGACGTGTTACATGTGTCACGATGTGAACAAGTTCATCAATCTCACAAAATTGAATGTAGCAGAGGATATAACCCTGGGTGATAGACACACTCAGTTGAATCATTAGGAATAGGGACGGTAGAATTGAATGTGAGTGAATCCAAGAGGAAGCAAGAAAGATGCAGATTGTATGAAACAGTATATGTTCCCAAACTATCCCACAACCTACCGAGTGTATCAAGAGCTACTAGATCAGGAAAGTCATTCACATTCACTGAGTCATGTTGTCAACTTCTGGATGAAAAGCAAAGAATAGTAGCTACAGGTTCAAAAGTTGGGAACAAGTATTATTTGAACTGTATTAAAGGACAGGGGGCAACCCATACAGCAACTGCATGCTCGAGTGGTAATACGAAAGAGATTTGGCATCGATGTTTTGGTCATCATGGAGCAAATAATTTACAGAAGACAGTAAAAGAGCAACTAGACTATGATGTAATAAAGGACATCAACTTTTGTGAGCCATGCGTGGATGGAAAACACCGTTTACCGTTTCCAAAATCTGGCGAAAAGCAAACCCCACAACTACTCAAAATTGTGCTTAGTGATATTTGTGGAAAGATAGAGGCAAAATTATTTAGTGAAGCAGAATACTTTGTCACATTTATTGATGACGAATCAAAATTTGTATGGATATATAGATATATATATATACTTAAAAACAAGGGAGGAGGGTTCAAGAAATTAATGAAGTGGAAAACCATGGTGGAGAATTCCAGTGATCAGAAAATTAAAACATTATACACTGACAATGGCAGGGAATATATTTCAAGAGAGTTTAAAGATTACTTAAGAAAAGAAGGTATACGCCATGAACGCACTGTTCCTAAAATACCAGAGTAAAATGGAGTAGCTGAAAGAATGAATTGGACGTTGGTGGAAACAGTACGAGGTTGTCAGATTCGAAGTTGACTAAGAAATTTGGGGCAAAGGTTTTATCAACATCTTCACATGTTCGGTAACAAAGCCCGACAAGTGCAATACAAGCGATTTCACCATATGAAGTATGGAAAAACTTCAAACCAAATGTGAAACATTAACGTATCTTCGAATGTTGTGATTATGCCCACATACCAAAGGATGAAAGAGCCAAAAGCGAGGAAGATTATCTTCTTCGGATATGGTATTGGATTCAAAGAGTATAGACTATTTGACACAGAAAAAAAATTGAGAGTCTTCCATAGCAGAGACGTCATCTTTAACGAATCAGCATCTATAGGTGAACAGGTGTAATGGTTATCGTCGTAGGAAATGGACACGTCGACACGAGTTCAAATCCTAGACGAGACTGATTGCATTTCACATAGCACTAATACCCTTAGGAAAGGTATGAATACAATTATTCTCCCTCCAGCTATGGCTAAATAGTAGGGCAGACTAGGTTCTTCAGCCTTGGTGAGGCAACTAGTCTAGGAGAAGAAAAACTCTGAATTCAAACCTATTAAACTCCACTTAAAAACTGACCTTGTGTCATATCCTGCTCAAGCAGAGGGGTTGGTAAATAGGATCTATTGGTGAACAGGGGAGAAGAGTTGGAAATCAAGTGGAAGTTGAATATTAAAACATCAGCAGTGATGATAATGACAAGACCACGATGATCACCAAGGATTCAAAAAGCCCCCAGAATGGGTCTACGTTGTTCATAGATTAAATGACCTATTAACAAAAAAAAAAAAACACTTTTCAGTCCTGAGAAAAATGAATGGATGAAATCAATGTAAAGGGAAGTTGATTAACTACATACATACTAATAAAGTATGGGACCTTGCTGAATTATCCAGTCGACGGAAAACTATTGATAGTAAGTGGGGGTTCAAACGAAAATATAATGCTGACGGATACATTGAACAACACAAAGCTCGACTGTTAGCTCAGAGAGCTGTTAGATATTAGAGAAATGATAGAATAAATCTGACAGCAAGCGAGGGGGACTGTTGAAATTATCACTCTAGTCAGTACTTGTAAGAAATTGTTGGGTCAGAGTTATCTGCCCCGAATCCCATACTGAATAAAGGTCAGGTTATCTGCTCCTAATTTTGTCCCTTTCTGTAAAGAAAAAGGAACACCGTGCGTGTATCCTGCCCGGAATATATGACGATGAATACCTGCACCTAAAAAGTATGTCTTATTTTTATGTGGAATTGGATTCGTAAATTTCCAACGGAAGGCACCATCCACAAGAGAAGGAAGCACCATAAGAAAAGGGGACATCACAGTTTTTTAGTGGGTAGATTACTTTGAAGATATGTCTTCAAGCGACCAGATCGTATTTACAATAAAACCACCGAAAAATAAGGAAAAATATTTAACTGTTCATTAAGTATTTCTTCTAGAATTCTAAATCTATGGGCACCGCATTCCTTTTGTTTGTACGCTCTGTCGTTGGAGTCTTGATTTGGTCAACGGATTCCGCAACAAAGAGTAAAGAACCCTCCCAAAAGGGTGACCTAGATATGACACTAAACTGCATCCGGCAGTGAGGTTCCAGTAATGGAACTCTGGTGGGGGGGTATGAAGCCAACTTTTTTGTAGCCATTACTACCAGGTTCACTCTGTTAGGATCCAACCGGTGGACTAAATAGATCTGTTTGAGAGAATGTTAAAGATTACTTCCAACAATATTAATACATTAGCTCTTAAGTCATTAATATCACAGCTTAGTATGAAGTGTTACCTGTGTAGGGAGACAATAAATAATTATCTCCCTTTGAAAATAGGTATGTCTGTTGAGTACCACATAAGGTGTCACATGACAGTCACAGAAACTCATTCTCGATCTCTTTTGCCTCTGTTCTTTGAACAGGAGGAGTACATTGTCTTGGACCCTGCGAGGGAACGGTAAATCCAGGAGGCTATTTTATTTTCTTTCATCAAGTAAACCTTTTTCCTATTGTTTTTGCCTTGTACATACTGTTTCTTCAGTGAACAATATGCGTATATTTCTTCCTATTTGGATATATTTGTGTATACCTTCTTCTTAACACCATTAGAATACATTTTATGTATATAAAAGGTTAAATATTCTTATATGTACAAATGCTTTTATTTTGTCTATTCTTTCATTATGTTCAGTGTTAGTATATTACTTATATACGAATAATGGTTATTGGTATGTGTGGACTCGACTAAATATATATCTTGTCTATTCTTTCATTATGTTCAGTGTTAGTATATTACTTATATACGAATAATGGTTATTGGTATGTGTGGACTCGACTAAATATATATCTTGTCTATTCTTTCATTATGTTCAGTGTTAGTATATTACTTATATACGAATAATGGTTATTGGTATGTGTGGACTCGACTAAATATATTCCTTAGCATCAAGCTTGCGAATACCTTCTTTTACATTTCTGCGTCATATATAATTAAAGAATAATCATTTTTAACATAACTTCGGTATAAATTAACCCAATAAGAGTTGATATGCCATAAAACCAATAAACCAACCTTTTATTTATTTATCTATTCATTTAATAGATTTGGTTTCTTTATTTAATGATATATCAACCTTCGTGTGTTATTTAAGGCCAAAGTCATCCTCACAGAGAGACAGTAGTATTACTAATTAACCGATGACTGGGGAGATAAGGGAACTCATACCTTTCTGAAGGATATCAGTCCGAAAGTGAACGTAATAGCAGGACAGGAGTTCGAATTCACTCACTATTATGTTGTGAACGAGACTAGATATGCCGGCCTTGTTGGTCTGCACGGTTCGGTACGTGTGTCTTTGGCTCATCAGTCCAGGTTGCCTGATATGGGTGCCGGGGAAGCCCAGCATTCGTGTTACGCGGCTGAGACAGACACTCCTTGGACCTCTGCGGGCCGTCTCCCCAGGCTCTTACATGCTTTGACGGGGCTTATTTTATCACCTGCCGCCTAAGGCGCTCCTTTTTAGAGAAATACCAATGGGGCTCAAGGCATTTTTGGAGCCACCAGGCGTATAAAAAAGGCTTTGTACCACATTTTAGCATGGTGGGATGCTAAATAAATACTCAATCCAGCACGTTAGCCACTGCGCTATGGGGACTTTTCCTTATCTATTTAAGTTCATTCCGTTGACTCTTAGCCCGCTCTCAGTTTCATACACTATCAACAAAATATATGTGCCCGTGGTGTAGTCGTTATCGTCGTTGGAAATGAACACGGCGACACGAGTTCAAATCCTGGACGAGACTGATTGCATTTCACATACCACTAATACCCTTGGGAAAGGTATGAATCCAATTATTTTCCCTCCAGCTATGGGTGAATAGTAGGACAGACTAGGTTCTTCAGCTTTGGTTAGGCAACTAGTCTAGGAGAAGGAAAACTCCGAATTCAAACCTGTTAAACTCCGCTTAAAAATTGACCTTGTGTCATATCCTGCCCGAGCGGAGGGGTTGGTAAATAGTATCAACAAAATGTATGGTAGGACGTGGATTGTGGGAAGTAACAAATAAGTTCCTGAATTGATTATTGATTAAACTACTTTATATTTACTACAGCATAAAGGGGTAACTATTTTAACCATATGATTTTATTGTGTTAGCAAATTAAAAGCCGTAACTTTAAGTTTATGACATGGGTGGGGGTGTAACATAGCCATACATGAATACGGGAAACGTACATATAATGTTCATAAAATGTTCATATATAACATAGAACATAGGAATCCCGAAACACGAAAAACACTTCCGACTTCTTAGTTCGGGTACGAAGCTTTTTTATTACCTTTGAGTTAAAAGGTTTTTCGACATAAGGAGAGAGATATCATCTTTCTATACTGACTTTTCCATCTGTCCCAAACCATGTGTGACACCTGCTACAAGGCCTCGGTGAGCGAGCGAAAGTCAACCGTTTTCTTCCGAGGCAGGACTCTGCTCAACTGACTTTTTCTCAAATCTCCCAAAATCCTGCGCGCACGCTTCCGGTGCATGACGTCATTCACATCCCCAAGTCCTATCTGGGATTTTTATTGTGACATATCTGAATGACATGTCCACTCTGCGCGTGCGTGTGAACACATGCGCTCATGTTTGCACCTAACTAATCCATGCACTGAGCCGAAAGGTTCTCAGCCGAACTAAACCCAAAGGCAAGATATATAAAACGAAATCCCTCGGCCATTATATTACAGGGGATGAGGAAAAGATTTTACCATTGTTAGGCTGTGCTTATTCCATTAATCCGGTCCTGACTCCACAATAGTCCACCTACTCTCGATAACAATAAGTACACGAAGCATCTATATTCTCTTGATTATGTTTGTATAATGTGTGTATGTGGAAGTAATGTTGATCAACACTAAAAACCAAATTTGAATTTCCCCTGAAGCTGACAGACATGAATCCATTTCTCCCTAAACTCTGTCCCACTAACAGATATTTCAACAGAATGTCGCATTACAGGCATGCCACAATGACTGACAGAAAAGAGTGAGTGATTTATTTATTCAGCTTAGCTTACTTTGGCACAATGCCAGGAGTATGAAGCTCCCAGTGGAAATCGAACTCTCTAAAAATAATCTACTTGTCTGTCTCATTACATCACGCAAGCCGCTTAAACAGCGGGTGGGTGAATATGTGAGCATTAAGATGTATGATATTTGCTTAGACAGTGGCAGCACAAAAAATATTTTACTTTATTATCTACCTCATCACGGTCGAATCTCCTAACTTTATAAATTCTAAAAAGATGTGAGTAATTTGCTTGAATAGGAATCGAGATAGTCTAACCCCGCCTTATAAGAAGGAAGGCACGAATACCTGCGATAGTACCATTACAATTACATTTTATGTATATCATAAAACACAGGTATCAACAGTCGAGCCGCTTGGAAAATTAAAAAATAGAAAACACCAAAAGAATCGAGTCAAGAAATATGTCCAATTCTATTTGCTCATATAAAAATCAATTAATTAATTAAAAATTCAACGAAATTTTTAGAATCATTAATGAAAACAATATTTCTGTGCACTCCTTCAAACTAAGCTGAAACATTATTCATAAATTTGTATCAAGATTAACTGAATAGTTTGGGATGGTTTCAATTAGGTGGATTTGTTTATTTTTGATTGCACTTCCAAAAATTTTATAAGTTTCTGTTTCCTAATTAAGTATAATAATTCAACAGATTAGTCTTAAATGTTAAAAGTTTATTTAATAATGCTATACAACATACTAGATTGTATTGTTTTTGGGTTGTTTTGCTAGATTTTTGTTTCTTTTTCGTAACTCTCGCTTTTTAGAGAGTTGGGCAGAAGAGTACCTTCTCATGTAAGAAAATGTATCTTATTGTTTTGGGGTTGTTTTGCTGGTTTCTTGTTTCTTTTTCGTAATTCTCGCTTTTTGGAGAGTTGGGTGGAAGAGAACCTTTTAATGTAAAAAAATTTTGCATCTTATTGTCTTAGGGTTGTTTTGCAGGGTTTTTATTTCTTTTTTGTAATTCGTGCTTTTTGGAGAGTTGGGTGGAAGAGTACCCTTTAATGTAAGAAAATGTTGTATCGTATTGTTTTAGGGGTTTTTTGCTGGTTTTTTGTTTCTTTGTCGTAATTCTCGCCTTTTGGAGAGTTGGGTGGAAGAGTAACTTTTAATGTAGGAAAATGTTGCATCTTATTGTTTTTTGTGTTGTTTCCCTAGTTTCTTGTTTGTTTGTTTTTTTGTAATTCTCACTTTTTAGAGAGTTGGGCGGAAGAGTACGTTTTAATGTAAGAAAATGTATCTTATTGTCTTTTGGGTTGTTTTCCTGCTTTCTTGTTTGTTTGTTTGTTTGTTTTTTCGTAATTCTCACTTTTTAGAGAGTTGGGCGGAAGAGTACCTTTTGATATAAGTAATATTTTTTGCATCTTATTGTCTTAGGGTTGTTTTAATATTTTTTGTTTCTTTTTCATAATTCTCGCTTTTTGGAGAGTTGGGCAGAAGAGTACCTTTTAATGTTAGAAAATGTATCTTATTGTTTTTGGGTTGTTTTTCTGGTTTCTTGTTTCTTTTTCATAATTCTCGCTTTTTGGAGAGTTAGGCTGAGGAGTACCTGTTAATGTAAGAAAATTTTGTATCTTGTTGTCTTACGGTTGTTTTGCTAGTTTCTTGTTTCTTTTTCGTAATTCTCGCTTTTTGGAGAGTTGGGCGGAAGAGTACCTTTTAATGTAAGAAAATGTTGTATCTTATGGTTTTGGGGTTGTTTTGCTGGTTTCCTGTTTGTTTGGTTTTTTTGTAATTCTCGCTTTTTGGAGAGTTGGGCGGAAGAGTACCTTTTAATGTAAGAAATTTTTTTGTCTTATTGTTTTTGGGTTGTTTTACTGGTTTCTTATTTGTTTGTTTTATCGCAATCCTCGCTTTTTAGAGAGTTGGGTGGAAGAGTACCTTTTGATGTAAGGATAGAAATGGAAGTAAATTATACATCAACCAAATATTTACTAAATCCATGCCAAGAAAATTCATATATTCTGCGTGTGTTTTCGTGTTTTAACAGGTTCCTCAAAGGGTGCTATCATTACAATGCAACTCAGTATTGCCTTGTACATAATCAAGTGGTCATCGACTAAACTTGCTTTCCTCGTCAGCCTTGCCTTATGAGGAGGGTGACTAGATACCCTGCAAGATGAAAAAAAGGCCTGTGAAATGTCGGATGAGCAGCCGTCTAGCATACACTAGCCATCTAGTGCGAGAAGAATATCCATTACAATAGAACTTGGTCTTGACATTCACTGAAACTTCTCCTACACCTGCAGTCCTAGATCCATGCTGGATCCAGAAGGGGATGTCGAAGAGGCAGGTCTGGATACAAGTGAAGCCTTACACATTTGAATCCACTCACGCACAAATTGTTTCTTCAGATGAATAGATGGGATGGACAATGAAAAAATGCATGTGTGTGTGTGTGTGTGTGTGTGTGTGTGTGTGTGTGTGTGTGTGTGTGTGTGTGTGTGTGTGTGAAAATAGCTGATCACTGTGATGTCAAAGATTTTATTCTCAGGCATGAGGTTAGATTGTGCCTACCAGAAGTAGCTTCACCCAAATAGGAATGATGAATTCAATCTTAAAGAAAAATAGACCCTACACCAGATGCCTTAACAAAAACTATTATGACTGGTATGCTCTCTGTATTTCTCTCTCTCTCTCTCTCTCTCTCTCTATATATATATATATATATATATTACTGTTTGAACATCCACCGTTGTAGTGACACTGATAATAAAAATTTAAGTTTCTTAGGATGGTATCTATCATATGTTTGAATTACGGAGATGTGTCAACATTAGGTTGTTGAATGGCAGTTCAGAGAAACTTTTTAAGAGCATCAAATCTGATAACAATCAATGAAATAAAAAAAAATACATGTTCTGGTGTAGAGCTTCTAATTAGAGTCTATTTGGAAAGAAGTGACTTTGCAAGGGCGAAAAAACTAACAAAGGTAAATTACCTGATACGAGATATCCAAAGGATTTGGTTAACAATTACTTGAAGGTTACCAACCACAACAAAAGTTACCTGAAGAAAATTAGATAATACAACATCCGTTGTGAATATAGCAGAAAAAATGAAGACAATTGTTCAAATGACACAGTAACAAAAAAAATTCTGGCTATCTGAACCGTCACACCTGGCTTTTACTATTTTCCATTCACGAGTTAACTGACCAAAAGCCAACCATTTATGCTCCCTGGTCTCCAACTGAACAAAAATGACAGGAAGTGACATCACTCCAATGCAGGTGTAGCTCAATTATCCAATCATACCAAGCATTTAAATTTCAAATTTTGTTCAGTGTCCCAACTACAAGGAACTCGTCGGCAAATCTTAGAATTCGTCAACTACTTCCCTTGCAGAGGGGTAAGGTCCTTCGAGGAAAGTCTTGGCATGACACTAAAGTGCATCCAGTGGTGTGGCTCCAGTTTTGGAGCTCTTCATTGCCATTACTCCCCGGTTCACTATGACTCGGAGTGGTAGTAAATTTTAGGGTCCCATCTATGGATCAAATACATCTGTTGTTAAAATTAATAATTCAATTTTAGATAGCAATAAATGAAACTATATAACTATACAAATTATCTGTATAAAGAAGCTAGAAATGATTAACATTAGTTGCTTAAAATTATGAAATTGCTTCCAAAAACTTTCATCGACTTTTACATTAAATAACTTAACAAGGGTTGATATGTCCTAAAACCAACCAACGGACTTATGAGGGATACCGAAAAGTAAGGCACAAATAAGCAAAAATAGACCGGGAAAAGATTTTTGCATGACAAGCATAAAACTCCAACAGAAATTCACCGTGAACATGTAATGAGCAGGAAGCAGCTATCGGTCAAGTTCACAGGGGAGATTAAAAATCAACAGGACGAGCCTCGTTAAGAGGACCCTAATTCATCAACAGCAGAAGACAAGCTTTGATTTAAGACCACAGATGGTGCAAACTTCGTGATATGACTGGGGAACTTAATCTTCCAAAGTTGGTGGTCCATGAAATTATCCACAAGAAGTCGGGATATTGGAAAGTGTCCTTCGTTGAGTCCCAAAATAATTGATTGAAGAACACAAATTACAGCGCCTGAATTGATACAGTTTGGATATTTTATAACATCCACCGCGTAGCTATGATTTAAGATCGTCATATTTTATCTGAGAAGTGGTTCCATGCAGACGACATTGTTTTTTCAAGCGTGACTCTACTCGTTCGGAGCCCCTGTACCAATGGCACAACTGATCAATCTCGATAACGACTATGCGAAAACTTGCAAAGTTGTGTAAGGTAACATAGCAGGTATGTTGAGAATCTGTGGAAACTGAAATTTAAAAGTTCTTTTTTAATTTTTTTAAATTTAAAATTTCAAAGAAGGCATGGGCACAGCTAAATAATTCATCTAATAAAAGGATAATGTTTAGATTGTTGTTGAGATGAAGTTTTTATCAGTCAGTACCAGTTTAAAAGAAAAATGAAACCAATCTCGATACTTGTTGATCACTAATCTTTGGTGAAACATAAAATTCTGCAAGTAAAGGAACCCTTACACCTATATCTCATGAAGAGGACATTGCGTTTGATTTATAAATATTATAAGACTGGGAATGAATAGGATCCAAAGTGTTCAGGCCATTTTTGTTAACTGCCGAAGTTCTTGATGTGTTCAAGCGTTTAACACGCCCACCCAGAAAATTTTTTAAAAATAGTTATTTTTTAAAAATAGCCAACTCTCCGTCAATATCTTGACGGAGAGTCGGTTTGGCTTGGTTTCTTTGTTTAATGGCATATCAACCTTTGTAGGTTATTTGATGCCAAAGCCATTCTCCTAGAAGAACAGTAGTGGTACTATTTAACCCATAGCTGGGAGGATAAGGAGGTTCATACCTTTCCCAAGGGTATTCGCCCGAAAGTGAACGTAATAGCGCGACTGGAGTACGAACTCGCGTACTACGATTCCGCAGTCCATCGCTTTAACCATTACACCACGAGGACACTCCCTCGTAAGAGCCGGCTGCGTGTAACTATTCTTAAGGGCTATAAAAGTTTAAATAGTTTAAATACAGGTTTTATTAGATATTGGGATGATACTAAACTGCATCTGATGGCAAGGCTCCAGTTCTGGAGATCTGGAGGGTGTTTATTGCTATTATTCTAGGGTCCATTCTGACTCGGTGTGGTAGTACCTGTTAAGGTCCCATCTATGGGTCAAATAAACCCGTTTAAAAATTATTCGTATTCAATAGAACTGTGTGCAAAAAATGTAAGAAACAACTATACGAAAAATATTTGGGTCCCATCTATGGTTAAAAAAACTTGTTTAAAAATTATTCGTATTCAATAGAAACGCGTGCAAAAAATTTTAAGAAATAACTATACAAAAAATGTAAGTATTAACGTAAAATGAACGCGATTCTCTAACATCTCGGCATAAAATTATCTCCTGTTAATCATATCCTTTTTTCCTCATCACCTCACAAATGGGTCTGTGAAATTTTGGTGGGAGACGAAGTGAATTTACAGTTGTCCTTCTCTTAGATTGCTTGCATTGCCAACGTTAGAGAGACTTGTCTTCACTTGTATTTTTCCCATACCTGGAAGGAGAAGAAATTGATTCAAAGGTATTATTGCGAATTTTTATGACTTAGAGTATTCTAACTATTGTCTTCATCTTCATTGTTATATCCCGAGCTCGACATGAAACATCTGAAGAAATCCAAAGGATGCATCGGCCGAAAAGTTGTTAGTATAACAATTAAGATAGAGACAATTGTCAAAAATACTCAAACTGATAAAAATTATCAAGCTTCATCGCAGAAATTGAAACAAATAGTATTATTCCGAAATTAACGGAAACAGTATCATTTTGAATTGACCTCAGCTTGATTTTGAACTTAGATCGTCAATTATATTTCTCGTGCCGTTAACTGTTATGTCATCTGCGCATATTGTATATAACTAATACCTCCCATCTCATCAGCTTTTTTCTCAGTCCACTGCAGGCTTCGTAACATAGGGAGTAACGGATTTTATCTTGCCGTGCTGGTCCGTGTTAGTTGAGGGTTTGAATTCAGTGTTTTCTTTCTCTTAGACTGGGTGCACTACTAAGGCCAGAGAGTTCAATCACTCTTACAATTAGTTAAGGAAAGAAGAGATGGATTCATGCCTTTCCCGAGAGTATAAAAGCAAACTTAATGGCAAACAGTCTCCTTTAGAACTCGAGCTAGGTTAGGCGATTCCTTTTACCTCGACTATAACCATTGCTCCAATTCTCAATGATTGAATAAAATAAAGGCTATAAATCTCATCACAAACCTAAGCAGTAATGTAGTTAACATATAAAAACAGGTAGACCAAAAAATTATCACTATTTTTCTGAAATTCTTAATGTTTTCCCTTCTGAATGACAAAGAAGTTGAAAATTGTCTGCAAATGTCAATTAAGACAATTGCATGTCACTAACTGATCAACACCAAGTGTTTGTATATTATCACCTACAGTTAGGCTGCCTAAAAGAAAGAAAGAAAGAAAGAAAAGGAAAAGAAAGAAAGAAAAGGAAAAGAAATAAAAAAGGAAAAGAGAGAGAAATGGAAAAAAAGAGAGAAAGTGGGAGAAAAAGGGAAAAGAGAAGACGAAAACAAGGGAAAAGAACAGAGAGAGAGAGAGAGCAAAGAGGAGAATAGTCGGAAGGAAAAAGATAAATAACGAGAGTGAAAGAGTGTAAAATGAAGAGGGAATGAACGTCAAAAAGAGCAAGAAAGAGAAAAAAAAGGAAAGAAAAGAGACTCAGAGAGAGAGAGAGAGAGACAGAGAGACAGACAGAAAGAAAGAAAGAAAGAAAGAAAGAAAGAAAGAAAGAAAGAAAAAGATAAATATTTAGATAAGAGAAAAGAAAAACAAAGGAAATAACAAGACTGAAAAGAAGAGAGAGAGAGAGAGAGAGAGAGAGAGAGAGAGAGAGAGAGAGAGAAAAGGGTTAAATGAAGAGCGTGAGAATGGAAAAGGAAACAGACGGCGGTGCTGGAAAAGTAAAAAAAACAAGGAAAAAAGGAGATAAAAGGATTGAAAGGGGGGGGGGAGAGAAATAGCAATAAAAAGATTGACAAGAAGAGAGAAAGAGAAGAAAAAGAGCAATGAGCTGGAAAAGAAAAAACGAAGAAAAAAGGAAAATAAAGGATATAAAAGGATTAAAAAAGAGAAAGACTGAGAGAGAGGAAAATCGAGAAAGAGAAAGAAAGAGCGAGAGAAAGAAGAAGATGTAGAAAAAAGAAAAGAAGAAATAGAGAAGATAAGAAGGAGTGAAAAGAAGAGAGTGGGAGAGAGAGAGAGAGAGAGAGAGAGGAGAAAGAAAAAATAGCGAAAAAAAAGAATTGAAATGAAGAGAGAGAGAGAGAGAGAGAGAGAGAGAGAGAGAGAGAAAGAGTAAAAAGAAAAAAAAAAGAAAAGAGATAGATAGATAAACAATGAATTGTAAAATTTTCACAGCTTGATTTCTCGGTTTGTGTAATTAGACAATACAAGAGAGGAAAACATGACATGCACTGATTATAGTGTTGGACAGACTTTATAATGGGGCATTACAGTGTTGGACAATTTCACTTCACTTACACATGGCTCTTTCCAAGTCCCTCTGGGAGTAGGGTGGAGAATAGACTGGGTGGAGGTGTTATTGTAAACAGTTTAGCCATGTGGTTAGATAAGATATTGCATTTACAGAATAATTGCAATTTTCTCATTTCGCTACGAGAAGCCACTGAAATAAACAAGAGCATTTAGGAAAGGATGGTTTGGGTTCTATTGTTCAATGGCATATCAACCTTTGCAGGTTATTCATTGCCAAAACTCTCCTTGTAGAAGAACAGTAGTGGTACTTTTTAATCCATAGTTTGGGGGAGAGGATAAGAGGATGAGGGTATTACTCCAAAAGTGAATGAAATACCGCGATTAGAGTAAGAACTCGCTTACTTGGTGGCCATTGTCCAGCACTTTAGCCATTACATCACAAGGACTCCCTCTTTTAGTTAAAGAAGGAAAAAATGATTGACAGGTGGAGTAGTAGGGACAATTGTATACATATCATGAAAAGTGTCTGAATGTATAAGAGAAGACTATATTCTTGTTTTTCGTTATGAAAATAAAAGAAATAGATTTGTTTTGGAGAACGAAAATCATAAAAAAGGACCAACTGTTTTTTTCTTTTTTTTTTTCTTTTAGTAACTTTTTATCTAACCCCATGGGGATACAATTATGCTACACACCTGCTTGTATGCTGGGAAGGTTATGAAGAGGTCATATATATATATATATATATATATATATATATATGATTATATTATGTGTGTGTGTGTGAGGAGAGGAAGAGGGATTTCCACACTTACGCATATTTCAATGAATATTTTAAGAAAAGATCTTCCTGGCTTGTAGTAATTCGTATCTCCAAATTTAGAATCACGGGTTGGTATTCATATCTTGATAAAATTCAATTCTAACTTTTATGAACATTGCTCTGTATCCAACAGAGTAGATATGCTTAGAACTCTATCAGTATATATATATATATATATATATATATATCTGTTTCTTACACTGCCTATTTTTCTCTATATAGATATATAGATATATAGATAAACGTAGATATTAATATATAATTTTCATTCAACGAACGGATATGCTATGTAACTATTTCATTTTTTGTTGCTTCTTTTATGAACGCTTTTAAAAACTTTTCACAAAACCATTTCTTCTGGTGATGGCTGAAGATCGAAACTAGTTGAGAACAATAAAAAATAAATATCTACACAGAAATATTCCTATTATTATCAATTTATATATATATATATATATATATATATATATATATATATATATATATATCGGGGCTCGATTTTTTGGTTGCTCATTTTATAAACACTAATAATACTTGCCTGCGTTAAATGTTTTTGCAAACGTCAAAGGTTTATCAAGTGATATATGATCGCCATTTTATGCTGAATTCAAAAATACCATTTATTGTGTTTGGTCAGGTCTGGTTTTTAAAATGTGCTTGAATACTTCACAAGTTGTACACAATAATAATACTTATTCAAAAACCTGTGGACTCTACTTGTCACAGTTGATCGTAGATGCCTAATGTTTAGCATAACATAAAATGCTGTATGCGTACATAACTACAGTGTACCACCCTACTCGCTAACACCCACATACTTTGAGGGGGTGGGGCTTATCTCTCAGCTTAAAATGATTTTAAGGTACTATGTCATCCACGAACTTAGTGCTGATTTATTATTTTTTTCAACTTGACATTTGTATTCCTGTAAGAAGGGATCGCGAGTGTAAGAATAATACTGACAGGTTCTTTTATATCTGCACTAATGTGGTTCTTCCTGACTGTCAAGCAAAGATTACTGCCTTTGTGAGGAAGGCATATCGCGATTAATTTGGAGTAAAACTTATGGATCGGGATAAGCTATTCGCTCCCCATATTTGCTGTAAAACAAGTATGGAGAACTTGAGGGATTGGAGGAATGGTAAAAGGAAGAGTATGCTATTAGCCATCCCAGTGGTCTGGGAAGAAAAAGATCACATTACAGATTGCTATTTCTGCATGATAAATCTAAAAAAAAAAAATAAATCGCAAGAACAAGCACCATGTCCATACCCCGATAATCCTTCTGCTATAAGATCAATCCCTCATGGTCACGACCTTCCTCTTCCTGAGCTAGATGGTAACATGGAATGTAGCTCTGATTCCGAACATAGTGACATGACTGTTGTTGTCGGGTATGACGTATACAAGCCAAAAGAGAACAACTAACCAGTACCCTTGACACAAGCAGAACTCAAGGACTTGGTACGGGACCAAATCTTTTCAAAGGAGTCTAGACAGCTGCTGGGTTACGTCTCAAAGAAAAAACATCTGTTAGCTCCAGGAACAACATTCTACTGGTATCGAGACCGTGAGAGAGAATCAAAACAATTTTTCACGTTCCAGGATAAGATATCATTGGTTTATTACAACATTGTTGGATTGATCAAATCAATGAGCTTAGAGTATGATGCTACGGAATGGAGCTTTTTTTGACTCCTCCGACAGAAGTCTCAAAGCAGTTCTTCTACATAATAAGAATAGCTTTTCATCTATTCCTATTTGGTATTTAATTTAAATAAAAGAAACTCACAACAGCATGGATCATTTGCTGTTTACTATTAACTACCAGGAGTACAAATAGTTGATCTGTGGAGATCTTAAGGTGGTTGGACTGGTCCTAAGGCTTCAAGGTGAGTACACAAAGTATCCTTGTGTTCTGTGTCTCTGGGATAGCCGCGCTGACGACCAACATCATGTTAGACAAGAGTGGCCGTTAAGACAAGGATTAAAACCTGGCTCGTATCACGTTCAGTATCACCCTTTTGTTGAACCGAATAAAATACTGCTTACTCCCTTATATATTAAGTTAGGAGTAATGAAGAACTTTGTGAAGGTAATGGACAGAGGACAGCGGGTTTGCTTTCCTCCCGCAGAAGCTCCCATGGATACGCCAGGAGAACCTAAAGGCCGGTATATTTGACGGCCCTCAAATAAGAGAACTCATGAAGAACCCAATATTTGACGAAGCCCTGAGCAAAGCTGAACTGTCCGTCGAGCAGTCACTGAAGTCAGTAGTTACAAACTTCCAGGGAAACCACCGGAGTGCAGAATACGAGAAGGAAATTGGAGAGCTACAACTCGGAGTACGAATGTCAGTCAAACTGCACTTTCTGCAGTCACACTTGGACTATTTTCCAAAGAACTGTGGAGATTTAAGTGAAGAACAGGGTCAGCGCTTTCACCAAAACATTTGTATTATGAAAAAGATGTGAACTTTCTTGTTGACTACTGGGGGTGCTTGAAACAGGATGTGGTGGCTGCCGAGCACAGGAGAAAGTCCCTGAAAAGACCTTTTATCCATGAATTTCTTTTGTGTAATTTTCAATTTACTATGGCGCAATATAAGCTTTCTGCGAATATATCTACCCTAAATTTAGCATTATTTGTTTAATTCAACTAGGAAATAAGTAGAGTTATAATACTGTTCTATACATTTCAAGTAAGAGATTGTATCTTAAGAATTTGATCTGATTAGAAAAAAGGAGTATGATTTTGGGGATTCAGCGTAAAAACTACTTTAAAATCAGCTATTATATATTCGATTTTGAAAACATCACAGGCCGGTGTATTGAAGAGTTTACCAGTGATCTATGAGTTCAGTATTTTCAATCGTCGATGAATATATATATATATATATATATATATATATATATATATATATATATATATATATATATATATTTACCAATTTACTTAATATATAATCTTCTAAATCCAATTCATCGATTTCCGTTTTTATTAAAAACGATTTCAAGTCAACAAATCACAGAAAAAAGAACAAAACTGTCCGATTAGCAGAGTTAATGATCTTCTGAATCTTTATAAAAACGTGTGGCACAAGAGAATTCTGAAAAAAAATAATGAAATCAAGGTTTGGTTTGGTTTGGGTTCTTAGGTTTTATGGCATATCAACCTTTGTAGGTTATTTAACGCCAAATTCATTTTTATGTAAATAATCTGTTCTATTTAAAACAATTCAGTTTAGCATAAGTACACAGTTTAATGGTCAAAAACATTTCTATTTCAAACTATTCAAGCAGTTATATATAACAATTCAGTTAAGTGTAAATACAGTTTTAATGTCGAAAAACAGTTCTATTTGAAATAATTCAGTTAAGTATAAGCAAGCAGTTTAAATGTAAGTACGGTTTAATTGTCACAAACAACGACTGGGCAAGATGAAATCAAGGGCAGAAATATGAAATACCAATCAGTCTATGAGTATTCTGAAGACTAAAACAGGGGTTCAAGTTCACAAGGAGACCATTAGTAGGCATTCAGGCCGAAAATAATATTGCTGCGTCCGGTTCTAAATAAAAATCCACAAACGCAATGGAATTTGAAAGTCTCCAGTTGACGAAGGATAGAGAGTAGCGAAGACTGTTCTTCACAGACGAGGAGAAATTAAAACATGATAGGCCCAGTATTATTGCTTTGACCCACAATTACGAAAGGAAACTTAAGTTAAACCTCAAATTACTGTTTTGTCGCACATAAATAAATCTCAGAATACTGTTGGTCACCATATAAATTTTAAACTACTGGTTTTCCGTGTGAAAATCACAGACTACTATTTTTTCGCACGTAAATTTCAGACTACTGTTTGTTTGTTTTGTTTTTTTTTTGTTATTTTTTCGCGCGTAAATCTCAGTTTACTATTTTCAGTGCAGAAATATCAGACTACTATTTTTTCAGCACAGAAATCTCAGATTACCATTTTTCTGAGCATAAATTTCAGGCAACTGTTTTTAGCGCGTAAATCCCTGACTACGTTTTTTTTTTTTTTCAAACGTAAATCTCTGGCTACTATTTTTCTATTCATAAATCTCAGACTACTATTTTTCCGTGCGTAAATCTCAGACAACTGTTTTTTTCCAAACATAAATCTCAGACAACTGTTTTTTCCAAACATAAATCTCAGACAACTGTTTTATGGACACAAATCACAGATTACCGTTTTATCTGCGTGTTAATCTCACACTACTGTTTTTTCCGCACATAAATCTCAGACAATTGTTTTTCTGCACACAAATCTCAAACTACTTTTTTTCACACACAAAGCTCAAACGATTGTTTTTGTTTTTTGTTTTTAGTTTTTTGTTTTGTTTTTGTTTTTTTTTTTTTTTGTTTTTTTTTTTGTTTTTTTTTTGGTGGGGGGGTCTCAGACAACTGAATTGTCGCTCACAAACCTCGGACTACTATTTTTTTTCGAACATAAATCTCAACCTACTGTTTTTTCCGAGCCATAGATCTCAGACTACTGGTTTTCCGTCACATGAATCTCAGACTACAATTTTTTCTCACATAAGAACTGGTGACCTCCAAAAGGACAGAAAAAATGTAAAACAGCAAAAAAACATTACAGATTAAAAAAGAACGAATTCATCCCAACTTTCCATTTGTTTCAGTTGTTACCCTTCCTCTTGTTTTAACTATTATGCATTGATTTTTTTTTCTCGATCTGATTGATCTCATTGTATGATATGGCCATGGTCATTTAATATGGGCCGGTGTCATTTTAGGGACTTGAGTTGTTGACTAGTATTGTTTTTGATGAGGAGATTTGTTTTGCTATGCTATGGATATTAGCAAGCCTACTTGCCGACGAGAGGTCGATTATTAGTAGTGATATATCTAGGATAACAACTTAGTCGTCTATATATGTGAGTAGTAGCGTCTGTTTTCGTATGTACGTGTCGACTTATAGTAATTTACGAAGGTCTTTACTTCGATTTAGCACAAGGCCAAATGAATGGGACACCCAATGAACGTGTCGACTTATAACTCAGAAAAGAGTTTGATTAGTAAAAAATCAAGAAATAAATTTTATACTTTTCCTTAATAAGGATTAAGATCAGGCATACACTTTAATATGTTTATAATCAGGAAAAGTATAAAATTTACTTTTTGATTTTTACTACTTAGATTATATAATTTAATGATTAAAACTCAATTGATTTGTAGAATACTTCATAAGTAAAAAAAGAAAACGCACATGCAACTCCTCAGTTCTTTTTAAAACCCACTTTGTCTCACTGGTTCGATTGGCGAAATTTGAATTTAATTCTTTATCGAAAATTATCGTTTTGTAATTGCAAAAAAATCTGAATTTTTGGAATATTAAAAGATCATAAAAACGTAGCAAACTAAAGGGCACCTTTTTAAATATACTATTTTAAATGTAAACCAAAAAAAAAGAAATTTTATCAAGAAGAAATTTACATTCTTAATTCTTTGATTATTCTTATTTCAAGGACACTTTTGTTTAGCCTTTTTTATTGTATCTACCTATATTGTTACATTTTTAGTGCGTAAAAAAGAAAAAATATATATAAATTAATTTGGTTGATCCATTGGTTTTTTGTTTTACAGCGTATCAACCCTTTTTGAATCATTTAACGCTAAATTAAGACATTTTGATAAAAGTTTCAAACAATTCAGTTTAGTATAAGTATAGTTTTTTGTTTATACATAGTTAACTGTCAAAACAGTTCTATTTCAAACAATTCAGTTTAGCATAAGTACAGTTATTTTGTTTATACACAGTTAAATGTCAAAATGGTTCAATTTCAGACAATTCAGTTTAGCACGATTACAGTTTAGTTCTATTTGACCGATAGATAGGATCCTATCAGGTGCTACCATTCTGGGCCAGAGTGGGCCTGGGAGCAATGGCAATAAAAGGGTACTCCGCATTCCCGAAAGCTCCAGCATTACTGGAACCTCACCATCAGATTGTTTAGTGTCATATCCAGGACACTCATTTGGGGAGTCTTACTTCTCTGCAAAGATGCAGTCAGTGTATTCTGCAGCACCTGCTGACAGGGGCAAGGCTGCTTTTTCGAAAATTAATAACTAAAAAGTTCTTCTGTAACTGAGCACTAAATGTAAAAAATAAAATTTTCCTGGAGACAAAAAATCATGAAGATATTTTAAACCTTTCACCTGTGTAGAGTCACAAATTTCTATTTATTATTCTAAATGTAAACTAAAAAAAGAAAAAAAGGAAAAAAAAACAATTAATAAAATTATTGAATACTTTTCATTTAAACTGATAGATGAAATCTTTCAACAACAAATAAGGACACATTTTTAATCCTTAGATTATTCCTCTTTATCTTCTTTCTACCTCATTCACAGGTGTTCTTAAAATCTCTTTAGTCTTTTTAAAGACTGGGTACTTTTGCATTTATCAACTTTTTTTAGCACAGGGCCACAAGTATGGGGCACCTTGTGAGGATCAAACTCTCTCTTAAGGATCTATAAGACTGACTTGCAAATTATTACACCATGTTGAGATGCCCAATAGTATACTTTGAAGTAGTATACATAATAGTAATATCTAATTAAATAGTATTAAATAGTCGTTGTATTTACTAGTATCATTAGTAGTTCATTCTCTGTGGCTCTAAATGGAGTATTTTAATTCCTTCACATCTTTTTATTTGTAGCTTTGTCTTTTTATAAGTTATTTTCAATATTTTTTCTTGCATAATCATAAAATCTAGATCAGGGGTTTCAAACAAGATATCTGTGAGCCGCATATGGCCCTCAGACTTATGAAACTATTTTCATAACCAATATTTTCCTAAAATTTAGTTGTTTGATTAAAAATTACTTTTTATTTTTCATTTTTATTGAAATTGGATTTTTTTGGTTCAAGTTCACATACCTCCCAATATTTATAGTCACAAGTATATACATTTAGATAAATAAAAGATCTCCTAAACAGCCTATTTGCTATATTTGTTTGCACACAAATAGCTTGAAGTATTGCTATTTATTGTTTGCACACGGTTAAACAGTTTCAACTATTGTTATCTAACACTAATGATTCTATTTGGACACAATTAAATGGTTTCAAGCATTGCTATCCAATACCAATAATTCAGCATTAATCATGTGTTTTCCCACAGTTAAATGATTTCGAGTATAGTAAATGATTAAATAGTTCTATTTGACCCATAGGTAAGACACTGATAGGTACTACCCCATCGAGTCAAAGTGGACCTGAGAGTAATGGTAATAAAGGGTACTCCACATTCTCCAAAGTCTCACCATCAGATGCGGTTTAGTGTCATATCAAGAACAATCGTTAGGTAGGTGGTCTTACCCCTCAGCTGAGAAGCAGTCAGTGTATTCTACAGCTCCATCCGACCGGGCTTAGGTTATTGTTCTCGGAAATGGAATTGACGACTCGAGTTCAAATTCTGGACGAAGTTGTTTGTGTTTCATTTCGGGATAATACCATTGGGAAAAGCATTAACCGATCTCTCTCTCCCTTCAGCCAGGGATAAATAGTGGAGCATACTGGGTTCTTTAGCTTCGGTAAAGCATCCAGTCTAGGAGAAGAAAAACTCAACAAAGCTATAAAAACCTCATAGGCCAGCAAAGATTCTCTCCAGGAATGGTACCAAATGAGGTTTATTTTTTAGCATAGTCCCACTTGCGATCCACATACTACATCCATTGGTATAGCAATGCTTGAATCCCTGTCGCCAAACAAGTCATCACCAGCAGATATGATGTCATCATTATGAATTTTTTAGCCAATTAACTTTTCAGCCGACCTTCGTACTTCACGGAGAATGAAATTAATATTGAGTTGTACTTGAAAATATTTTATTCTATAGTCTTAAGTAGAGGTTAAAGTTCTGAATTTTTGAACATTAATGAGATGGTCTAGACAAGATTTACATCCGACACCAGCCGAAAGACCACACAGACAGCAGAAATCATGGGGACTAATGATCACCATAAGTTCATATTTTTAAAAGCCTAAGTTCTGAGTGAATATGATCAGAAATTTAGAAGTAATTTAGTAAGCTTATTTAGGTTTGGCACACGGTCAGAAATATTGGGCAAGAATCAAATTCAGTTACAATAGTTTGCTAACCTTGCTTGCTAACCATAACACGTGTAGGAATTGAGAAGAAATAACATAAAATGCAAAAGTAACAGTTTCCCGGGAGGCCTCTGACAGGAAACAAAATCGGTGCATGCCTAAAAAGAGGTGCCTTCTGGCGCCAAAGAGAAACTCTCTTTGAAGCTTTTATCTCCTCGATTTGGACAGACCTTTTTCTCTCGGCTGCTAGTAGGGAGCGCACGTGCTGGCTATGTCTCGGGACCAAGCAGCACGCTGCATCTGCTAGTAGCAGCGGGACACATGACAGACCCTCCACAAAAATAATTTGCAAAAGATAATTTCTTTAGGTTCTTCAAACGCCTAGACTGGGGAGTCCGACTATTTCTTCTGGTCCAGGAAAACAATCCCACCACAGAATAGTCGTAAACCCCCAAAATAAAATTTTAGTCTAAAGGTATCCTTGTCTTTTTTCTTCCACTCTTAATTCCCTGACTGCTTCAATAGACAAAAAGAAAACAACAAGGGAATGGAGTAAGAAGAAGAAAAGAAGTAAGTTCATAAACCACAGAATTTCCCAACAATATCAACAATTCACCACAACCACGATGAAAGCTTTTATGTGTCCCATACACGTGAGTTACCCTAAAAAATACAAATCATTGCTTAGGTCTTTGCACAAAGGAATCCAGTGATGATTGAACCAAGTATTCAGTAGCAATATGCCTTCAAGATTAACTTGTTAACTATTATGTGATGACCGTGATCGCATATTTAATGTTAGATTAGTGGTAAATTTGGAGTAGACCTAATACCAAGAAAGAGATGTTTTCATGGGGGAGTAACTGGGTAGATGAACTGCAAGCCAAAGTGTCAGAAAAAGTTGAGGAGACCAAACAAACTGTCTGGAATCATCAAGAGTAGAATTTGATAACTTGTAGGATCAGCAGAGTGAACCCGGTCATAGAACACCCCTATGTATCTAGTAGATATTGCATTTAGATACATTCATTAAAATGAAAGGAAATCATTGACTATACCTATCTCAAATGTTAGCGTGACAAGATTTAAGAAGTTTTAAAATGGGTTTGATACTTTTTAACATATTATAAGAAAGGACTGTACACACTCTTGAAAGTTTCCTGGGTATGACACTAAATTGCATCTAATGATGAGGCTCCAGTTCTGATGTTCTGGACAGTGTGGAGAATCTCTACATTACCAGTACTCCCAGGTCCACTCTGACCTGGAGTATTAGTATCTGTTAGGGCCCTGTTTATCGAGTAAATAGATCTATTTGAAAATTATCAGTATTAGATAGAAATACGTGAAACCATATAAATTTGTAAACGCAAATGAATATTATTAAATAAGAATACTTACTTTAAACTATATAATTGTCTATAAACTATTAGAATTAGAAATGAAATACTTGAAACTATACAAATGTACGTAAATTATTTATATTAGATAGGAATACTTGATTTGTTCAAACAAATGATTACACTGGTCAACGAAAGAAATTTTTTAGTTAATTTGAGGGCGCTGAATCTGAAAATGTATTTACCTTTTCTTGGCTAGCTACTGTTTTCACTGTACATAAATGCCTCATTTTTGGAAAAAAAAGCATTTTTCTTGTGTTTTCTGTATATATGATATTAACCGATGGCAATATTTCTCACGGTAAAATCGTAGAAATCTCTCAATTCGAATTTAAACCAAGTATTGGTCTACCTATTGAGAAATACTATTTTTGCAATAAAAATCACACCGTAAGTCTTTAAAAATAACACGAGTGAATATATCACGACCAACAAGTATTATCATAAAATCATTTAATAAACTAACAGCAAAAATAAAACCTTCGTGAACATAAGAACTACGGAAATTTTTTCTCTTTCTTGATTGTCTGTCATGTTCAATGTTATTTAAGTCCTTTTTGATACCCCATCAGTAGTCAGCCATCATTCGTTTGTCCCTCTGTTCCTAGAAGCGCTCTTCCATTGTTTTGATGTTCTGATGGAATCGTTCTCCTCACTCATCACTCACATCATCGCAATTATCCGGAAATTTATCTGGATGGCAATGTAAGAAATTAACCTTAATACTTATATTAGCATCTATGTCCAATAGGTTTTTCAAGAGCCTTTCCATTAACTCCTTGTAGTTTTCGGCCAGGCGATTGCCTAAGAGATTGTTCACCACGTCAACAAACGATGTCCAAGCTCGTAATTCCAAGTCATTCATAGAATTAACAAATTCATCATCCTTAACGAGTTTTCTAATATTATGGTGAAACCAATTTCCTGATGTTCATCATGTACAATCGAATAGGTGGATTCAATTGGGGTGTCTTTAGTTGGAGTTTCTTTCCAACTTTGAAAACAAAAGCTCTCAATGTGCTTGGTTTCCTTTCGTAGGAAAGGGACAAAAGTGATGTGATAAATTTATAATTATCAAACAGAAGATTTTAGGGTTTCATTTTTTTTTATGTCACCTTAATTATCAGGTTTACTAAAATGTATTTCTGATAAAGTTTATCAGTTAATTTGAATTTTGGCAATAAATTGAAAAATCGGTTCTTCTATTTAAAATTTTTTGACTCAAAAACACCTTTTTCTTATAAAAAAAAATAGTTTCAGGTGGCTGACAAATTGCTCGGCCCACATGAAAATTGATGGTTTTCTACGACCTTTATTAACTAAATTTTGCGACCAGCCAAGATCGTAAAATTATCTTTTTTCCACAAAATGAGCAATAACAGTACAGTAAAAACGGTAGCTAACCTTAAAAAACTGAGGTAACATTCAGAATCAGTACAATCAAATTAGCAAAAAAACGTGTTTGATGTTTTGACACCAAAAATCTTGTTGACCAGTGTTATAGACAAATAAAAAAGAATAATTTAAAAACTGCAATTAAACACTGAAAATATAGTTATGATCACGAAAAAACTGCAAATGTTTCGAATTTCAGCATTAGATAACCTATAAGGACTTGATATACTGTTAAATAAATAAATAAATCAAAGTAAACAAAAAGTTCATTTTGCAAAGAAAGGCTAAGATACTTAAGATGCTCAGATTTTCCTCATGAAAGGCCAAAGAAAAGTTGTTTTTTTTCATCTATTGATGATTTGATAACGAAGTTTTCTTTTTTGTTCGCTGGCTTTCCCTTGCAGAAAAACATATAACCTCGGGATATTTCCAGGAGGAGGTCTATCACCTCTTCTTATCGACGAGGAGAGTCCGTGCATTTCAACATGCAACTTTTATGCTATCAGTATAAATGGATCGTGTGGCATGGTCTGTTATTCTTCGCCCTAAGTTATTTTTGTTTGTTTGTTTTAATTTGCGTTTGCTCTAAAATTGTTGCTGAATTGAACGAATCCGCCAGTTCCGATTACTCAGCAGATTTTTTTTTTTTTTTTTTTTTTGAGACTGCGTATTTGTTTGGGATACCATTTCTAATCCCCTCTCATATATGTGAACAAACATTGCTACCCTGAAAAAGGCAGTTTGGTTGCTCAGAACTCCACCAAATTCAGTCAGACTCGAAGCACAAGCTCAGTCGATAGGGCTGTAAATAATCTGTTATTTCCTGCAGAACACCGCTTAAAAATTGACATTGTGTCGCATCCAGCCCGTAAACCTTATGAACAATTTAGAATTCCTCTGTTATAACCTCTTGAACCGTAGGTACCCCATAAAGTTTACTAAGCTTAGTTTAGTTGTTGCACAAGGTTTACTCTCTGGTCCGCTCAGATTTAGATTGGTAGTATCTGTTAGGGTTCTATCTGTGGATCAAATAGAAATATTTCTTCATTTTCTATACTTGAAACTGTTTAACTGTTTGTGTACTAATGACTGATGTTGAATTTTTGGTATTACATAGCAATGCATGGAACCATTTAACTGTGTGCAAATGAATGAATAATATTGAATAAATTATTATTGATAAATAGCAATACTTGAAACCATTTAAACGTGTGCAAATAAAATTTTTAGAGTTAGTGATATTTGAAACCACTTCACCGTATGCAAACAAATGATCAATATTAAATAGATTTATTATTATTAGATTGTAATACTTGAAACTATTACATTTTGTGCAAACAAATTAGCTCTAATTTAAAAATAAAATTATCAACAAACTATTCACTTACGAATCCTATATATATATATATATATATACAGGATTTGGCATTAGATAACCATCAAGGGTTGATATGCCATTCAACCAAATAACCTAATCTAAATCTACCCTGTTACTTTATATAGGTACTCATTAATCTTTGTTTAGCTGTTGCAAAAGGTAAAAAATATAGGGCACCCAATGAGAATCAAACTCACAAGGTCTGCCCAGTGATTTAATATAGTTATTTATTAATCTCAGCTTAGTTGCGGCACAAGGCCAAAACTATTGAGCGCCTTGTGAGAATCAAACTCACTAGTAATGGTTTATTCAATAGATTCATGGTTTATAATGGTTTATATCTATAGAGTAAAAATGAGATACAACTTTATTACTTCTTTACCAAGAATTTGCATAGAAATCAGTTTGTAAATAGCAACCTGTGTCGGCCAGCAAACCAGCCAACGAGGTTCTACAGGTTAATGATTTTGAAGAAGATTTTTTATAAACATTCCCTAATTCCTATTAAAGTTTTCCTGTGACCTCATTACATTTTTCTGTCGTTTGAAACAGTTATTTTAGTGATGTGGAACTTTTTTTTTTAAATGACTTGTAACTCTTCTGGCAATAATTGCATTTAAATGTTATGTCAGTATAATGCAAATTAATTGGCATCGGTACAGCGTCTTATTTTTTTTTTTTTTTTCAAATGTCTGGCAGACTTTGTAAATTGAATAATAAAGAAAACAAGACAAATATTACTGGGCTAATTGCCTTTGTACTTGAAAGTCTTGGACTTTTTATTTTTTTATTTTTTGTAGATTTAAATTCATTAAAACTGAAAAGAGCAAAAAAAAAAAAAATAGAGAGTTATGCTGTCAAACAAGGTTATTTTTATCTAGAAAATTGGCAAAAAATTATGTGAGAAACCCCGATGAGAGAAGACCATTGTTCTGCACAGTTCCAGCAAATTAGTAAGGTTAGGAGTATCCACTACAGGTCACTCAATAGCACTTCAGAAATTGAGTATCAGAAAGTTCATTAAACATTAAAACTTATCGATCAGAAATCTACAAATTTGACACACACACACACACACACACACACACACACACACACACACACACTTTCATAAATGAATATGTGCACACACTCACGCATGCTGGCACATTCATTCAAATATACATGCCTAAGAACACTTTCACACACACGTATAAATGTAGTCTGTCCACAGACTAATGAAATTTATTTTATACTATATAACATTTATCTTACACAATATAACATTCAATTTTCAACATAATCTCTTTTGTAAATACGTTTAATATAATGATGAATAATACGAACTAAGCTTTTATACAGTTAAAATTTCAAATCAAACTTCAAATAACTCCATGTTTGGCAGCAAACTTACTAATCAAGCTATATATATATATATATATATATATACTCTGCGACTAGAGAGAAGCATCTGACGAGACAGAGAGTATAGTAATATTCTCCGCCGAAATAAATTTATCATGACGACTTAACCGAGTTTGAGTCTCCATCAAATTGTACTATATACGCTATGAATGTGAATTTTGTTATACCCCAGCGAATAAATAGGGAACTAACAATAGCCATACATTGAGCACTCTCATAGATTTATATGACTTTCCTCATATATTCAATGTAAAGAATAATCCACACCCACTGTCTTTGGACACTGACTGGATATTTTAAAGAGATATATATATATATATATATATATATATATATATATATATATATATATATATATATATATATATATATATATATATATATTATTTCGTTGCTAGACGTCTGAGTAAACTGATTTCATTAAGTATATATAAGAGCAAATGTCTTTCATCCAAAGAGTAGTACTTTACTTTATTTCAACAATAGTAGATAATCAAGGTCCACTGTAATCAAATTCACCTGTGTATGTTACCCAGCTCCTCCGCTACAAGCAAGATGTGACACAAGGCCAATTTTTAAACGGATTAAAGCTGATTTGAATCCAGTGTTTTTTTCTTCAGTACTTGATGCTGTACCAAGGCCAAAGTCTACCCTAGTATTTACCCATAGCTGTGATGAAAGTATATGGATTCATACCTTTCCCAAGGGCATTCGCGTGAAGTAAAATGCAAAGAGCTTCGATCAGAATTTGAACTCGGGTAGCCGAATCCATTTCCTACGACAATAATCGTCACAACTCCAATCAAATACACTTATGCGGGTTGTAACATCGAAAATGTTCTATCCTCGTTGTATGGGAGCAAAAAAAAATATACATCGTTCCCGATGGGACATGTATGTGAGGAGGGTAGCTAGATTCCCAGCAGAGTGTAAAATAAAACCTGTCTTGGACAAATGAACCCTCTCGTTGGGTCAATCTAATCAACACGTGTCATGAAGGCAAACTTTTTGTTGTTGTGGTGGTGGTGGCTTTGGGTTGTTCTTTTTTTTTTTTTTTTTTTTTTTCGTATAAAGTAGAAAGTCTTGTTGGACCTAATGGTCTCATTCTCATGCTATCATAATTTCCGTACTTCAATTGTAAAGGGGTTTGTATGCACTGTAAGCTATTGCTACATTTATATTAACAAGCACCATTTGATAGAGATTTCAGCATTTTTAAACCCTCCTATATCTTTGACGCGGTCCTTTGGTCTAGTGGGTAGAGTGTTCACCACTGGCCTGGGAGACCGGGGTTCAATCCCAGGTCGAGTCATATCAAAGACTCAAAAAATAGTTCTTGATGCCGCCTTGCTTAACACTCAGCATTATAAGGTCGGATCAAGGAACAATCCAGGGAAAGGAGTAATACCCTCCCCAACACCTCTGTGTAGTACCTAATGAAAAGGGAGCCATCAAGTCCCCCTCAACAACGGTCGCCAACTTTACTTACTTTTACTTTTCTTGTTCATGGTAATGTGATTTCTGGTGATGAGTACAGGTCTAAAAATCATGCACATTGGTGGCCTATACTTAGTGCTTCTTTGATTGACTGATTGATTGATTTTAACGGCCAGTCAACCTGTCTAGGGTTATTTCACGCCTAGAGGTTTGAGCATCGCATTCATTGTACGTTTATATTTACATTTTTTTGTCTAGTTTCTTTGGAGTTTTTTGCACACTGTCATATGATACCAAGTATTCTAATCTAATACAAATAATTTACTCATAGTTGTATGCTTTCAAGTACTACTTTCTAATTCTAATAATTTATGCCACTTACATAGTTTCAAGTATTTATTTCTATTCAGTAATAACCATTTGTTTCTATACGATTATATGGTTTCAAGTCATCATCATCATCATCATGTCGTGCCGCCAGCACGGATATCCCTGACCCTCTCTCGCCACTTCTCCCTATCATTCATCGCCTCCGGCAGGTCTTCAGAGTTACATCCTGTGTCCTCACATAGTTGCTGTATGTAAGTTCGTGCTGGTCGTCCTGCTTTTGCACATCCATATGTGGGGTCCACAGGAGTACATCGCTTATGAGCTCGTCCTTGCTTCTCCAGCAGTGTCCCGCGTGTCTGGTTCGTCTAACTTGTATGGTTTTCGTTATGGGGGGCAAGTGTCCGTATAGTTGGTGTCTCGTGGGGTGTTGTCGCCAGGACTTGTTCCAAGTAACTAATATTAATAATACTTTGTAGATAATATAGCTTCAAGTATGTATTCTTAATACAAATAATTTACATATACATATTTTTAATAGATGAATTTTATTATAAATTGATTTACCGTGACAAGAAAACCCGACAAACACTGCACACGACATACGGAACCAGTGGACATCTATTTCGATCTTATTAGGTCTCATCAGCAGTGTATACCGTGATCTTCCTACTGGAGATCGAACCAAGGACGATAGAATGCGGAGCCGAAACTCTACCACTGATCACTGGTCCACATCGCACACAAGCGTTGCCAAATCAACTAGTCATGTGGCTCAGTGGTAGAGTTTCGGCTCTACCTTCTGTGGTCGCTGGTTCGATCTCCAGTGGGAGAGATCACGGTATACACTGCTGATGGGACCTAATAAGGTTGAAACAGCTATCCAGTGTTTCCGTATGTCACTTGCCAGGTTTTCTTGTTATGGTAAATGAATTTATAAAATAATTTATAGTTGTATGCTATTTTCAAACAGATGTATTTGGACCTTGTTAAATACTACCACTTCAAGTAAGATTGAGCAAGTAAGTAATGTCAATGAAGAGGGACTCCACACTACACAGAACTCCAGTAGTAGTGTCTCATCTCCAGATATATTTTCATATTCAGGACACCCTTGGAGAGAAGTGATCTCTGGCAGGATTTGGTGGAGTTATAAGTAACCAAGCTGCTTTTTCCAGGGTAGCACTGTTTGCTCGCATATTAGTAAAGGTATCCCCAATAAATGTGATTTCTAAAAAAAAAATCTGACCAATAACAGCACTTGGTGTATCAGTTCAATTCAATTCAGTAACAATTTTCATACTAGAGCAAAACAACTTAGCGCGAAGAATAAAAGACCATCCCAAACAATTCATCAATATTGATAGCATAAAAGTTGCGTGTTGAAATGTACGGACTCTCCTCGACGGTAAAGTTAGTAATAGACCTCAAATGAAAATTGCTCTAACAGCTCATGCATTGTCACGCTATGACATTGATATGTCAGATCAACTCCAGGAAATATTCCTAGGTTATACGTTCTTCTGTAAAGGAAAGCGAACGTGCGAAAAAGAAGGGAACTTAGTTATCAAATCATCAATAGTTGAAGAGAAACTTCACGGTTTTCCACTGGAAAATCTGAGCATCTCATGTATATTAGCCTTCTTTTACAAAATAAACGTTTTGTTTAGTTTGGTCTACTTTTTAACGGCATATCAAATCCTTGTGGGTTATTTAATGCAGAAATGAGAAACAATTGTAGATTTGCTTTTTGTAATCATAACTATATTTTTAATGTTTAATTGCAGTTTTTGAATTATCATTTTTTATTTGTCTATAATCATTTGTTTGCACGAATCAAGTATTCCTATCGAATACAGATAATTTGCACACAATTTTATGGTTTCAAGTTTTCCTTTCTAATTCTAATCACTTATAGACAATTATATGGTTTAAAGTACCTATTCTTATTTAGTCATAATTATTTGCTTTCACAAATTTATATGGTTTCAAGTATTCTTGTCTAATACTATTAATTTTCAAACAGGTCTTTTTGACGCATAGATAGGACCCTAACAGATACTAATACTTCAGGTGAGAGTAAAACTAAGAGTAATAGAAATTAAGGTGTTTCCCACACTGTCTAGAGCGTCAGAGATATAATGAGTTCAGCTCGTAGATTGTTGTTAGTGGGTTCAATTAGTTGTTTCTTAAGAGTTTTTTTTTACACTCAGTCCTATCGAATGCAAATAATTTTTAACAGATCTATTTGACCCATATATAGGACTCTGACAAATACTACAACTCCGGGTCAGAGTGGTCCTGGGAGTAATGGCAATAAAGGTTTGGCTTTCTTTTTTTTAATGGCATAATAACATTCGCCGGTTATCTAATGCAAAAGCCATCCTTGTAGAAGAACAATAGTGGTACTACCCAACCTGTAGCTGAAAGATAAAGGGGGTTCATACCTTTTCCAAGGGTATTAGTGAACGTAATAGCGCGAGTGTAGTTCGAACTCGCTTACTACGATTTTGGAGTCCAGCACTTTAGCTACTACGCCACAGGGACGGCTCCATGGCAATAAAGGGGCACTCTGCATCTCTCAGATCTCCGGAACTGAAGCTTTATCACCAAATGCAATTTAGTGTCATCTTCAGGGCATCCCTTTTTGTGAGGAGTCTTAGCCCTCTGCAGGAGATACAGTCGGTGTATTCTAAGCACCCCCAATATGGTTGAATACGTTTTATGGCCATCATTAGAGCTTATGCTCCCACGATGGACCTCAATGAAGCCAAATTATTTTCCTTCTATTTTAAACTAATGCAGTTGATTACCAGTTTTCATAAAGAAAATAATATACTTTTCGTTAATATTAGTAAGTAAAGTTGGCGACCGTAGTCGAGGGCAACTCGAAGGCTCCCTTTTCAATAGGTACTACATCGAGGTGCAGAGAAGGGTACTACGCCTTTCCTTGGATTGCTCTACTTTACCCTTGATACGTACCTTATAATGCTGAGTGTTAAGCAAGGAGATATCAAGTACCATTTTTTGAGTCTTTGGTATGACTCGACCTGGGATAGAACCCCGGTCTCTCCGGACATTGACAAACACTCTACTCATTGATTTTAATGTCTGGAGATGACTTGGTTCGCCTGAAACTGCTAACTCCAAAAACAATGGTCTGTTGCTCTTATAGATTGTATAATAAGTTGAACCTGGTTATTGGAAACACCTGGCTTCAGCAGAAGAAAAAGTATAAAGATACTTAACAACCTCTATATGTAGAAACTTAAGAGACATTTTAGTTAATGGGTTTTGGGTGAATATGGTGTGTCCCACGTGTTGATAAAATCAAAACAATTCCTAGGATAAAAAAGCTAACATACCATTTCTTTTCCCGAATCGGTTTTATTTTATGCTCCTTGGAAGAAAGTCCTCGTAGTATTTACCGTTTAGTTCCCTTGTGCAAAAGGGTTAGGGTAATTTATCTTCAACCACCTGACAAAGTCAACTTGTCACTGAGTTGAGGTGCTGGTATGCTACTTCGATATCTCTGGGTTCTAAGAGCTGCTGAGAAATGTTTCCTTCGAGCAAGGTTAGCGGTAAAATGAGAGAGAGAGAGAGAGAGAGAGAGAAAGAGAGAGAGAGAGAGAGAGAAATCAGAAAAACGAAGAGAGAGCATGGCCCTCGACTGGAAATTTGGAACCCAGAAGTCAGGCGACCAAAATCCTTTGCGTGATAAGAAAAATGTAAATTTATATTCTTTATTTTTATTACGCATCATTACTCAACATTTTAAAAAATTTTATTCTATTTTTATTATTTATTATTATTTTACTTTTTTATGAATCTTGTTCTGTTTTTTTTTATTTTACTTCTTATTTTATTTCTTTATTTCTGTTGTTGGTGAAGTATTTTCGAGAATTTTTATGAATAGATTAATTAACATTGTGATCACTAATATCCTTTTAGTGTCTATCACAATGTGGGTTTCGTGTGAACCAAAACATGGTGTATATAATCTGTGTAAACACAGCCTAAATAAAGATGTATAGAACAAAATCGCTGTCTCTATTACTTCTTTATTAATCAATCTATATCATGAATCCCTTGCATTTTCACAAAGGTCAACTCAGGAGGGTCTATGGCTGAGCCAAGGAGAAGTAAAGAACCAGCTAAATTCACAAAGTAACATTCATAATTTTTAATTATACATCTGATGTTGTTTGTAATCAGAAAAATGTTATATCATGATTAAATGAAGAGGTTAACAGAAGGAGCACATCGAACAAGTGATGATTTCACGGTTGTGAAGGAATCTTACTCTTAGCATGCTTCATCGTGAAAAACAACTATTCACACAGTGGTATGCAGTACCAAACATGCTCACTACTTGAGTGTAAAAGACAAAATTAGGGAATCATTCAGATGGAAGCACGTGGTTCATACGGAAATTGAGAATGGCAAGAAAGAAACTTGGACTTCTAAACACTGACGATCAATGAATTCCATTTATAGCTACAGTGATACTTCCTCACAGACAACATCAAAATATGAAAAGAGAATTTTAAATGTTGTGTGTAGGGCTGCACAAATGGGCCCTAGCGGGTGCGCATATGACCCACGGTCCGCAGGTTGGAGACCTATGTTCTGAACCTTTTGATATGGGGAATAAAACATTTCTATGAAAGCTCAGGTTAATTTTGGTGGAACTCTCTTTGAAACGAGTCCAGTTGGAAATAGTATCAAGCAGCGGGGGGAGGTGTTATTGCCCCAACTTTATTTACAATCTATTTTATTTTTGTCTTTCTAATTTCTTTACAGGATAATCCAGACGGTATATACATAAAATATCGGACATGTGGAAAGCACTTCAATTTCAGTAGACTTTTGGTTTCTTTGGTTTCTTTGTTTAATGGCATATCATCCTTCATGAGATATTTAATGCCAAAGCCATTCTTACAGAAGAACAGTAATGGAACTATTCAACCCATAGCTAGGGAGATAAGGGTGGTTATGCCTTTCCTAATCGTCGAATTCTAGAAGGTGTACGTGCAAAAATCGGGGGTCGTATAGCTGCTGCCTTATCAGAGAATTCCTCTATAAAGACAATTACGACATCCTTACAAAACCAGAGATTGAAATGTATGTTTTTACAGACCATGCTTACAAAGCATTTGACATAAAGGTTAAGATTAAGAAGGTTTTAATACCTAATCAACCCTGCATTAAACCATCCACCTTCTTTGACGACAAAAAGTTGAAGATTGTTTACACTTTTGTTAATCTTGATAGCATCATTTCAGTAAGCTGTAGACTTAACTCATCATGTTGGGAAGACATCAAAACTTGAACGCTGCGTCTGGTTATAGCATGGCCGTCAAACCGAAATAAAAAATCCTTGTCAATAAAGGTTGTGTTCAAACTGCTTTGGGGGGTGTCCTCGTGGTGTAATGGCTAAAGCGATGGACTACGGAATCGTAGTAAGCGAGTTCGTACTCCAGTCGCGCTATTACGTTCACTTTCGGGCAAATACCCTTGGGAAAGGTATGAACCTCCTAATCCTCCCAACTATGGGTTGAATAGCTGTTCTTCTAGGAGAATGGATTTGGCATTAAATAACCTACAAAGGTTGATATGCCATTAAACAAAGAAACCGAACCAAACCAAACTGCTTTTGTCTGTGCTTAAGAGATTTACAGATTTTAAATTAGAATTTTAAAGCATTTTCATCAAAGTTGTTTGCAACACATTCTCCGACTCAAATAAGAATCACATACTCCTGATACTGAGCCTCTACCAGGAGTGAATTTAACAGGAATAGTGTATGATCTTTAAAAGCTGCTTGGTTATCTTGTCTGTATGGAAGACCCTCGTTTAGAAATATTTTTTAACATGAATGGAGTACCAGTAAAAGAAATCTTACAAAGACTAAGTTTAAGTACAAGAACTTAAATGAAATCAAATGCAAAATGGATGTTGAAGAGTGGGAAGGTGTCGCCAATGATAAACCGCTAAATATGTTTTTTTTTTTATCAATAATTCAGGGAAAGGAGTAGCGCCCTTCCCAACACTTCGGTGTAGTAGCTATTGAAAAGGGAGCCTTCAGGTCACCCTCGACTAAAGTCGCCAACTTACTTACTAACTTATCAATAATTGGGGTTTATATGTTCGATCTAATCCCCTTAGAAAATAATGACTTGATATTTTCTTTTCGATTGATAAAGTAAAATGCACTTTTATTTTTATTTCAGTAAGGCTGGTGGTTTGGTTATGTTACTTCTAGAGTATGTTGCTCGTCAGTGCAATGCAGAAATCCTGGCTGATTATGCACCTATATCACTTGGTAGACTTAAAAGTCCCATGTGCAAGTATTCTGTATCAGATAAAAATCCGTATGACATACTTGTTGGAAAAATAATCAGTAATGTTCAGTCTATGGTAGGAGCTACAACAAACTTGCTTGCTTAAAGAGTCATTTCATGATGTAGCAGAGGCGCCTCTGGTGGTGTAATGGTTAGCAAGCTCGACTAGCAAACCTACACGAGTGAGTTCGAGTCTCATTGGGTGCCCCTTTCATATGGCCTTGTGCCACATCTAAGCAAAAAGCTTAGTAAATTTCCATTTCATGATGTAGCAGTCACAGATGATTGCTGACACAAAACATAGAAAGTAAGCATACTCAAAATTGAGCTGACAGCTGATAAATACATATATATATATGTATGCGTGTGTGTGTGTATGTGTATATATGAATATATGTGTGTGTGCGTGTATGTAAATGTGTGTGCATATATGTGTGTATATGTGTGTGCGTATGTGCGCATGTGTATATATATGTGTGTGTATATGTGTGTATGTATGTGTATAAACATATGCTTGTATGTGCGTATGTGTGTATATATATGTGTGTGTATATATGTGAGTGTGTATGTGTGAATGTGTATGTATGTATATATATATGTATGTGTATGTGTATATGTGTGCATGTGAGTGTATATACATATGCGTGTATGTGTGTGTATGTGTGTATATTTATGTCTGTGTGTGTATGTGTGTATATATATGTGTGTGTGTTTGTATGTGTGTATATATGTGTGTGTGTGTGTGTATATATATATATATGTGTGTGTGTGCGTATATATATATATATATATAATCTCAAAGAGAACAATTTTCAACACCAGGTAAGCTGATTAAAACCTAAAATAAACTTGGGTCACTTACCTTTCTTTTGCTTGCTGCATTACCCCCAGTTTCATGCAATCTTCTCAAAGAGAAAGTATTACACTCTTCAGACGCGGTCAACCTATATATATATATATATATATATATATATATATATATATATATATATATATGATAAAAAAAGGGGAAAAGTGGATAATTCAAATACTTACGGGTTTAGTTGTAATAATTCAAGGAAGTTTTAAATAATAAACAACAAAATATTACTACGAAACCCATTGTAAGTGTTTAATTTATCCACTTTTCCACTTATTTTTATCATCTTGTCAGATTCACCAATATCTACCATTTCTCCATATATATATATATGTATATATATATATATATGTATATATACTGTTTGAAGCATCTTACTGGTGTAGCCAGACTGAAGAGTTGCAATACAATGAAACAGTCTGTCTGTAGATAACAATACATATGCTCCCCACCCATGGGTTGAGCACACAGGTGGGGAAATTTGCTGTCTGGAAACTTATCGTATGCACCTTGAATATATAAAAAAAGATATACATAAAACATTCCTTCTCTTACGCTAAGAATGACAATGGCTCCGGAGTAAAATATCAGCCAGGTTTTGATCTCAGCTAGAAGTATCTCACAGGTCTAGGCATACTGAAGAGTTGTAATACAACACAACAGCTTGTCTGTGGATATATATATATATATATATATATATATATATATATATATATATATATATAAGTTAAGATATCATAAACACTGAGTCTGTGGCATTTGGTAAATGTCAGATTCTCATATATGGTATCAGACAATATAGATATATATAGGTACGTGGTGCATTCAATAAGTTTCCAGACTTTTTTGTACAGGCATTTAAAATTGTTGTAGACTCTTGAAAATTCACTATGTTATTGCTATACATCTTATGAGATGACTGACCAATTTTATGATTTCAGATTCAAATGAACAGCTACAGCAGGAATTGAAATACACCCTACTAAAGCCTGATTGTCACTGCTGGTGATTTTCAAAAATCCAATCTGGACATGAGGACACTTTAGAAGAATGATATGCAATAAAGTTCAGTTTTAAACTTGGAAAAATGCCACAGAAACTTATGGAATGCTTCAGACTGCTTTCGGACAATCTTGCATGAATCGAGCATCAGTTTTTGAGTGGCATAAGAAATTCAAGGAAGGCAGCAGTCTGTGAGGGATGATGAGAGATGTGGGAGGAGTAAGGAAGTCAATACACCAGAGTTGATTGGCCAAATGGTTAGGGTTAGGGTTACTATGTTAAGGTTTTAAGGAAGTTCAGGAAGAGATTCCGTCGGAAGAGGCCAGCTCTCTTCAAATCAGGTCAGTGGCATTTCCACGAGGACAATGCACCAGTCCACAACTCTATCCTTGTCACAGACTATTTGACCAAGATGGGCATCAAGACAGTTCCTCACCCTCCCTATAGTCCAGACCTTGCTCCTTGGGACTTTTGGTTATTCCCTAAGCTTAGAGGCTGTCGTTATGAGACAATTGAGGAGATGAAAGCGGCTGTGATGAAGGTCATTGACATGCTCACACAAGAGGACTTCCATGGGGCCTTCCAGAAGTTATTGGAATGGTACAACAAGTGCATTGCAGCCGGAGGAGATTACTTTGAAGGGGACTAGAGTTTTATGTGTGTACTATCAATAAAAGTACCCATACAAAAAAAGTCTGGAAACTTATATCCTTGTATGTCTGAAACTTTTGGCATGGTATAATTTTTCTTAATTTATTGGTCCCTCTGTAAAACATATCCATGTATAATAATTACTTCAGTAAGAATCGATATTTCTATTCAAATGCCCATGTTTGAACATCAGATTTCATCTGTTTAATTCACTTTTTGAAAATAAAATTATCATAGGATGATATGAACATGAACAAAAGAGTCTTCATTTTTAGTTATTTTATGTTAATTAATGTTATTAAACTTGTTAACTAAATTATTAGAAAAAATTTTATAGAAAAGAAAATTCTTATCTTTTAACCTTTTTACCCCTTAAGCAACTTTAGTCGAATTCCTAAAGCTGTGCCATGCATGACTATCATTAAATTCTTACCTCTGTGCCATATGCAATTATAGTCAAATTTCTTACTACATTCCATTCACTGGTCTTTATTTTCTACTTGTTGAGAATTCTTAAATGCACTTTCAATAGTTAGTGTTCATACCATGTTCAATTATAGTCAAATTTCTGGATGAGTTACATTTTTGGTTTGGTTTGGTTTGGTTTGTTTTAGTTTTATGCTATATCAACCATTGTTGATTATTTAATGCCAAATCCTGTTTTTACACATAAATCAAATATATGATTTGTAAACACATTTCATAGATACTCTCAGTTACATGATCAAACAGTTCCTTTTCTAACAATTCTATTTAGCATTTGTCAACAAAGTTAAATGATTCAAAGTATTGCTATGTATCACTAACAATTCAATTAAACATCAGTCATTTATTTACACACAGTTAAATGATCAAACAGTTCTGTTTTTAACAATTCAATTTAGCATAAATCATTTGTTTACACACAGTTTAAATGTCAAACAGTTCTATTTGACCTATATATCAGACCCTATTAGGTGTTACCACTCTGAGCCCAAGTGGACCAGGGAGCAATGGCAATGAAGGGGTACTCTGCATTCCCCAAAGCTCCAACATTACTGGAGCCTCACCATGACATTGTTTAGGGTCATATACAGTCCACTCATGGTGGGGGGGGGGGTCTTACTCCTCTGCAGAGATGAAGTCAGTGTATTCTATTGCCCCAGCCAATTGGATTATTGTTGTACTCCCTACATAATGGACTTACCCTCCTCCATAAATACATGTCAACGGAGCATCAGAGGGATTGACTATACTCACGTGACACAGCCAAGTGTGATACCACTTGTATAGTGGACGGATAGTCGCTACCTCACTGGACTCTCAGCTTCCTATTAACTAACAACTGTTTAACCAGGTTCACTTGTATCTTGTTTCTGTTACTTGAATATATATGCTTTTCTATCAACCTTTTTGTGTTCCCCGTATCTTTCTTTTGCCAGCATCGCAACAATTATGTAACATTTTTTAAACAGTGAATTTTTGCTGAGAGTTACTGAAAACTGGAGATTGCAGCATTAAAAAGGTTAATGTTTTCCATATCAGCCATTTGTAAAGACAAGATTTTTTATAATTGAGTTGCCAACCACTATGACCTGTTGACAATAGAACATATTTATTAAAGACTTCATTAATGGTTCCCAGACAGGCTAACATTGTTACATGTATAGGCACATTGGTAATATATAGAAAGTAGCAAATTATTTCCTATGAAAATTCATTGGAAGCTAATGACTGCGAACATTCATTCCAAATTTCTTATGACAGAAATCTGTTAAAATAATATATGTTTTATGATATGAATAGATCACAATTATGTTTTATTTTGAAAAAGTATAAGAAATATTTCACTTACAAAAACACATTGAAAATATTTTATAATACATTTTCTAGAAAAATTACTTACTTGATATACCCAGCAAGTGATTTTCTGTACTGATTGAATATTATGTATGCATTTATAATCCAGCCAAAATTGAACATAGTAGCAAGATTTTTACAAGAGTAATACAGTTAAAATGCTATAAGAGAAGGAAAATAAAGTAATTTCTGCTTCAATTTAAAAACTGAAAAATAATTTTATAGGCTCTATATTCATGCTGAACATCCAAATTGTTGATATAACAAAAGAACAATGAAATACTAATTAGAATCCTTCATTCTTTCCTAAATAAAAGTATCAATATCTTTATGGATCACTGCTACGATAGAAATCCAGTCGGTTCAAGGATTATCAAGTATTTTCATGATATTATACAAAAATCATTACATATAGAAATGCAAGCTGAAACTTACTTTTTTTCTAAATTTCTCAAATGAGACAGTATCACAATTATATACTACTGTGTATATTTACCTAATCCCTTTACAATGGGTTAGGATGGTTCAAATACAGAGTTTTCCTTCTCTTACACCGGTTGCTGTTTCAAGGCTAAAGAGCTTAGTCTAGTCTACTATTTACTATTATCTGGAGGAGAATAGATGGATTCATGCCTTTTCAAAGAGCATTAGCTTGAAGTGAAATGATAACAGCCTCATCCAGTGTTTGAGCTTGTGTCATCAAGTTTATTTCTTATGACAATAACCATAATATCTGGTATCATATATATGTACATGATGTCTTATATCATATTTATGTGTACATGAAATATTAATGTGAGTCAAATGTTTTGCAATAACTTGGTACATGCTAGTTTGTGGCATATATGTTGTGACGAGAGCAGTTCAAGTAGTTGATAGTATTGTGGTAGTTAGTGTGGTGACATGTAGTGCATTACTTCACTACCTTTTTGATTTGAAAGCTGCACAGATAAATGTGCAATGTGGGGAACTTATGCTTTACAAGTTTAAACTGGGCCATAATGTCACAGATGCAACTAAAAACATGGATAGTGTGAAAGGTAAAGGCACATTTGATCACTGTATAGTAACAAGATGGTTGAAGAAGTTTTACTTGGGCTGCAAGTGCCTTGACCATCAAGCCTAAAATGTCAGCCTTAACCTGTGGATTCTAAGGCAGTGCACCAGCCATGAAGGCCAATCTAGCAAGTAGCATTTGGGTAGTATCAGGTGACTTTAGCATCTCACAGATCAGTTGGTTGGTTTTTATGGCATATCAACCTTTGTAGGTTATTTAACGCCAAATCATTTTTTATGTAAAAAGTCAGTTCTATTTCTAACAATTCAGTTTAGCATGAGTACACAGTTTAATTGTTAATAAGTACAGTTTATGAAAATAGTTCTATTTCAAACAATTCAATTTAGTATAAATACACAGTTTAAATGTAAGTACAGTTTAATTGTGAAAAACATTTCTATTTCAAGCTATTTAGTTTAGTCAAGCAGTTCTAATTCAACTAATTCAGTTTAGTATAAGCACAGATTTTGTTTACACACAGTTAAGTGTCAAAACAGTTCTATGTTAAACAAATCAGTTTGATGTAAGTACTGTTTCAATGTCAAAAAACAGTTCCATTTCAAATAATTCAGTTTAGCATATCTTGTTTAAATGTAAGTACGGTTTAATTGTCAAAAACATTTCTATTTCAAGCTATTCAGTTTAGTCTAACAATTCAGTTTAGCATAAGTATGCTGTTAGTTCTATTTAACCCATAGATAGGCCCCTATCAGGTGCTACCACGCCGGGCCAGAGAGGACCTGGGAGCAATGGCAATGAAGGGGTACTCTGCATTCCCCAAAGCTCCAGTATCACTGGAACTTCACCATTAGATTGTTTAGTGTCATATCCAGGACACTCATTTGGGGGGGGGGTCTTACGCCTCTGTAGAGGTGCAGTTGGTGTATTCTACATCCCCAGATCAGTGTGATTTATCACCTTCACAACCTCAGCAAAAGTATCCCGAGCTGCCAAAAACGTGCCTCACATTACCAAAATATTGCAAAAACTTTCGACTCACATTAGTAGTATCCTCATCTTAGTTGATATTGTCACAACATCTTGGCCATTTTACCCTCTAGTCTTTTTTTAAGTATCTGTCATAGTTGTTGATCTCAGAATTTTTTACCAAACTCTTTATTCAATCTAGAGGGGCAGATTAAACAGGATCTATGTGCTAACATTGTACAAAATTTTGAAGTGATTCTTGTCTGAATTTCTGGTATGAGCATTTCGATTTCACTGACATCACAAGGATAAATAAACTGATACAGGATATATTCTAAGCATGGACAATACTGAACAAGTCCTGGATGCAACACCCCAACAAACAGCAGCTATATAGCCACCGACCACCCATCACAAAAACTATCCAAGTTAGATGAACCAGACATGCAGGAGACACTGCTGGAGAAGTAAGGATGAACTCATAAGTGAAGTACTACTGTAGACCCCATCACATGAATAAGCAGAGGCAAGAAAACCAGCTAGAACCTATATACAACAGCTCTGTCCTGATACAAGATGTGGCCTTGAAGACCTCTTGGAAGCAATCGAAGGTAGAGATAGGTAGCGAGAGAGGGTCAATAGATTACATAAATGGTTGGGATGGAAATTAACTTGTTTATAATTATGATAGACCTCTGAAGAATACCAAAGAACATAATGGTTTGGTTTGGTTTTATGGCACATCAACCATTGTAGGTTATTTAATGACAAATCCATTATTATACATATAAACTATTTCAAACAATTAATTTTGGCATAAGTACACAGTTTAAATGTCAAAAACAGTTCTATTTCTAACAATTCAGTTTAGTATAAGTAAACAGTTTAGTTCTATTTGAACCATAGATAGAACCCTATCAGGGGCTACCACTTTGAGCCAGAGTGGACCTGCGAGTGATGGCATTGAAGGAGTGTTCCACATTCCCCAAAGCTCCTGCATTACTGGAGCCTCACCATCAGATTGTTTAGTGTCATATCCAAGAGAGGAAGTCTTACCCCTCTGCAGAGATGCAGTCGGTATATTCTGGATCCTCAACTGACTTGGCCAACATAATGGCCAAAACACTGTGACTATAAAAACCAAAATGAGAACAATAGTTCAAGAACATGAGCATATAATAATAAAATATTTACTCTATAAATTCCAAGAATTATTATTATCCTTAGATATATATATATATATATATATATATATATATATATATATATATATATATAGGTATATCAGTAAATTGATATCCTAATGATAAAAACACTTATTTTGTTGTATCGCCATCTTTCTTTCTTTCTTTCTTTAATAGCTTATCAACATTCATTGGTTATTTAATTCCAAAGCCATCCTTGTTGAACATTAGAGGTACTATCTTACTTGTTGTGGGATTCAAAAATTCCAATAACAGGTTCTCTCACAACCACAGTCTTTAGCAGCAAACCATGCTGGCTGGCCCAATATACATGCAAAGGTTGATCTTTAGGTTCCCACATGCAAGTGAAATTATCAATTTTAGTTAATTTCCCGTTAAAATAAAGTCTATTAAATAGAAGATTAAGAACCCTAGATTTAAGCTAATAACCAGTTGCCAAGATTAATGAAATTGCAAGAACAGGTTTTACAAACCATTACAAACCACTTGAATCCCATCGCTGTATTTAATCCTTACATGAGGGGATAGGAGAGCTCAAGGGTATTAGTCTGAAATTGAACATAATACTACAACTTGAGTTTGAACTTGCTTACAATGACGTTGAAGCCCAACACGTTAGCCACCATGCCAGAGGGACTTCCTCTTTTCTTCTTGTTCTTCTCTGGCTAGTGGTCACTCCATCTCACAATCACATGTTGTTTCATTTCTTCACTGTGGAGATGAATGACAGAGACATCATCTTCTGTGTGCACACTTAACTTTATTTGTCTTTTTGTCTTTTCTTACACCATGATCAGATCACAATTCCTGGGAGTTAATCTGGGCCATAGACAGAAATAAGGTGTGGAGCCTTCAATGATTCTAGGCAAACTAATTTAGTTTTGAAATCTAACTTCTAGAACTACTCAGTTATCTAACTGAGATTATCCAATCTCAGCCAAGTTCTCAAATTGATCTCTGAGTCATTACCTGTCAATTAAACTTATTTAACATTAACTGTTTAAATTTTTTTTTAAATTAGCTACCTCTCAATGAATAGATATAGTTAATCTATTATTTAACCATGTTACAAAACAAATATTCATTTTTCAGCATAGTTTCCTTCATTACTAAAATTTTTGATGCAGGAGTGAACACTAACCACATAGAAAGAACATTATGTTTTAAAAATTTAGCAATGTATTAGGTTATAGACATTGATTCATCTGCAGAATTGAAATTCTATAACGGAAAATATTTTTGAGGTACACATGGTTTGTTATTTGTTTGTTTGTTTTTTCTGTTTTATGGCATGTCAACCTATGTAGGTTATCTAATGCTAAATCCATTTTAATACAAATAAACAGTTCTATAAAAACAATTCAGTTTAGCATTATTACACAGTTTAATTGTCAAAAACATTTCTATTTCAAGCTATTTGGTTTTGTCAAACAGTTCTAAGAAAACAGTTCAGTTTAGTATAAGTATAGTTTTCACCCACACACAATTAAATGTTAAAACAGTTCTATTTCAAACAATTCAGTTTAGCATAAGTACAGCTTCAATGTCAAAAACAATTCCATTTCAAACAATTCAGTTTAGCATACAAAAACAGTTCCATTTCAAACAATTCAGTTTAGCATAAGTAAGTAGTTTAAATGTCAAAGCAGTTCTATTTCAAGCAATTCAATTTAGCAAAAGTACACAGTTGAGTTCTATTTGATCCATAGATAGTACCCTATCAGATGCTATCACTCTGGGTTAGAGTGAACCTGGGAGCAATGGCAATTAAGGAGTGCTCCACATTCCCCAAAGCTCCAGTTTTACTGGAACCTCACCATCAGATTGTTTAGTATCATATCAGGACACTCATTGTAGGGATGTCTTACCCCTCTGCAGAAAAGCAGTCGGTGTATTCTTCAGCCCCCTCGTCGATGTAATGATGATTTTCATAAGAAATGGGCACAGTAACCCAAGTTCAAAGGCTGATCGCGTTTAACATAGCGCTAATATCTTTGGTATGCATCCAGCTATTCTCTCTCCAGCTATTAGTAAATAATAGGGCTGACTGGGATCTTTAACCATGGTATAGTAGGCAGTCTAGGAGAAGAAAAATTATGAATTCAAACTTGTAAAACTCACCTTAGAAATTTACCTTGTTCCACATCCTACTAGTGCTAAAGGGATGGTAAATATATCTAACCAAAAATATGAATATGAAGCAATCCAAATATTTCTTCAATTTTATTTTTGATTACAGGGCTTCAGTACAGTAGAGTTTAGCAGTAAATAATATCTGTTAATAATATATAACCATTTTGTTTACATAATCTCCCATTAAAAATCATAAAATCCTGGTTTCTTTGATTTAGAAATTAACTTTAAAAAAAAATTTGTTTGAGGTTTACTTATTTATCATATTTACCCAACCCCTCCGCTCAGGCAGGATATGACACAAGGTCAGTTTTTTTTTAGCGGAGTTTAACAGGTTTGAATTCAGAGTTTTCCTTCTCCTAGACTAGTTGCCTCACCAATGTTGAAGAACCTAGTCTGCCCTACTATTTACCCATAGCTGGAGGGAGAATAATTGGATTCATACCTTTCCCAAGGGTATTAGTGCTATGTGAAATGCAATCAGTCTCATCCAGGATTTGAACTCATGTCACCGTGTCCAATTCCTGCGACAATAACCATTACACCAAGGGCACCTCTTGAGGTTTACTTATTTATGGGAAATATTGTATATATATGTATGCAGTTTCTATTTAAAAAAAGAAAGCAAAAAAAAAAACAGGTTTTATTTTCTCTATCAGATTTTAAAATTCTAATAGATGTTGATTTTAGAGTCTGTGTTTGATAAACACTTGAACTAAAGGAGATATTCATTCTATAGTAAAGTAAAAGTAAAGTTGGCGACCAGAAGGCTTCCTTTTCAATAGCTACTACACTGAAGTGTAGGGGGGCACTACTCCTTTCCCTGGATTGCTCCACTTTACCCTTGATACATACATGTCTACTGAATGTTAAGCAAGGAGGTATCAAGTACCATTTTTAAAGTCTTTGGTATGACTCAACCTGGGATTGAACCCAGGTCTCCCAGGCCAATGGCGAACACTTTAACCATTATGCCAATGTCTCAGACATTTATTCCATACATTTCTAAAATTAAAAAGTTTTATTATTACAACTAATTGTATAATTGTACCACAAAAAAAATGACTGATTGGATTGACATTTTAAAAATGACCATTGTCTTAATGATGATGAAAAAAGCATTAATACAGAAATTCCAATGAATAATATCACAGGAGGTGCCTTTGGTGTAATGGTTGTCATCATAGGAAATGGACACAGTGACATGAGTTCAGTTCCTGAAGGAGGCTGATCGTATTTCACAAGGTACTAATACCTTTGGGAAAGGTATGAATCCAATTATTCTCCTTCCAGCTATGGGTAAATAGTAGGACAGACTGAGTTCTTCAGCCTTGGTTAGGCAACTAGTCTAGGAGAAGGAAAACCTGTTAAACTTTGCTTAAAAATTGACCTTGTGTCACATCCTGCCCATGCAGAGGGGTTGGTAAATATATACAAATGCTATTATTATCCTTATATGTAAATATATTTAAGAAAAGAAATAGACAACATCTCACAGACACTATCCTAGCGGTATATTAGGCAGATGATCTCACACTTCTTGCAAATTTACCTGCCCAAGCTAAATTTCTGCTGTATAGCAACTTCCAGTCCACTTTGAAACTGAATGATAATCTTTTATGGCCAGCATTCATGCTGAATGATATTTTTCAATTGTCTAAATTCATAAGAGATAACTAGAAAATGCTAATGAGAATCCTTTACTCCTTCTTAAATAGAGGCATCAATATCATCATTAGCCATAATTACAAATGGGTCATATAATAAAGGTTTTAAGTTTTGATGAGTTTTAAACTCATGTACTCTGTTTTTTGAGAGTCAACTAGATTGGGTCAGTAGCTTACTGAGTAGGTTTAAAAAGTCACCAGATGTCATTTAGATTTAGTCATATTGGTACAATGACTAAGTTCAAAGGAAAACTAGCCAAAAATCAATATTGACAATTCTTCAGCAAAGAATTTTGGACAAAATGTTTGCCAATAATCAATATTTGTTTAACAAACAAGAAAGTGTCATTGAGTTTCTTAATATTTCAATGTGTATATACATCATCTTCAGGACAATATGACAGGAAGTTCTCCAGTTGTTTATACATAAGTTATCAAAGGCAAACAAACAAGTATGAAGGTGGATTAATATGACGGTAACCTGGCACAGACACTAGTTGAATTTTGACATGAAATTTTCTTTGTATGATAGGAATATATAGGTCTATAGCTTGTATTGGCAAAGAAAGGAAATTATATTGACAAATAAATAGCAAGGACACTTAGTGGATAAGGTGGTTGATTTGAAAGTGTTTCTGAGTGAAATCATCTGGAGGCTGCCAGTTCAATCCCAAAAAGTGGTAAGAATAACAAGGAATACTTAACACTTGTATCCATTCATGGTAAACAGAATTGGAACAGTCTACCAAGTTGATTAAATAAAGGGTTCAGTTTGAGGTTCTGTATGGGCTGCTGTGTTTAACATGAAACGCCTGAAGAAAGCTGAAGGACCTATCATATGAAACATTGTGAGTATAACAATAAAGATGAGGTCAGTAGTCTGAGTATTCTAAGTGATTAAAAAAATAGCTGTTGAGTAAAATAAATACTTTTTTGTCATCAAGTTACAGGCTTATCAATAATGTTATGTAAAATCTTAAAAAAGAGTGGAATTAAAACGATAACAGCTAAGTGAAAACCGGCCCTATGGATGGGATTTTAAATCATATAATCTGAACATAAATTTATCTCTCATTTTCTATTGCAGCAATAAACATAGGTATAAAGCCTAATCATGTTTCTGTGAGGACTCATGAGTTAATAAGCATCATTGAGAAGTTAATGTTCATGGTTCCATGGCAATTATTGCTAGTATTACAAATGTCAACAAAATAATACATTTTTTCAAGTTTTGATTTTCTCAGGACTAAAAAAAAAGTGTAGAATAAAAGCTCATAACTTTAGGAAATTTTCAGACAGATGTCTACCTTATATGATTAAACAAAATGATAAAGATTTGGTTTAAGTAACCAGAGGGACCTAAAATAATAGTCTTATTTAACATTATACTAACATTTTAAACCAAACTTGTTGATAAAAGCTAAAAAATACAAGAATTTCAAAAAATTTATAAGATAATAATATGCTCTAAAGTCTCATTTGTAACCACAGAAAATTTGGAAGCCATGGCAGTAGCTTTCTTGAGTGACAAACAGACAGACAGATAGAAAGACAAAAAAATATTTCAATATTTCAGGAATTTGAGAAAGATGAGTTTGCGAATGACGTGAAAGCCACAAATTGATGTTTAATTTATTTATTGCTATTATCTAAAAAAATGCAATGTCTAAATTGAAAAAATATGAATCACTCTAGTACTCATGCTTAAATATATCTTGTTTACTCTGTCTCTTGTTACTTATTCATTAGGAATCAAAAGCAAACGAATAAATATAAAGTCAGGAAGTGGAATTTGAGTTATTGGGCAATTATTTTAGGTAAAAAATCAACTAATAATTATGCCAGGCAACAGATATATTGATCAACATTATACAGTGAAAAGTTTAGATCCACATTCAGCTAATAACTCCATCAGGCAACAAACACATTGATCCACATTATACATTGAACATTTCAGATAAAAATTTAACTAGTCAAAAATTGATTAATGAAAGAAAACTGATTTTGAACCACACCAAAAAAACATGTCCTCTCCTAAAAAGTCCCTCAAATTTTGAAGGCCAGGCTATGGACAACTAGTTAATTTCCAGTAAAACAAATAAAATAATGCAAAATGATAACTAGAAAAGTAAGTGATGTAGAAAGGGGAAGGGGAAGAGGATTATGGATGAGGTCAGTTAGTGGAGGGTTGGAGGTAACCGGCTGTGAGAGATAAAAGGAAGCAGATATGTCAGCTGGTAGAGCCAGTAGATGAAGAGAGGGATGGGGTAAATCCCTCCAACAACCCCCTGAACTCTCTCCCCAGATACAGCACCCACTAGCCAATATCTCTTTCCAGAAAAAAATACAGACTGGGTAGAGAAGGTTGAATGGGAAGGTTGGAGTTGGAGAAAATTGATGTACACATGAGAAGAAGATCTGAGAAAATCAGGGTGGGGTGGAACTTAGGTAAAAGTAGGGAGTTTTCTAGATGGTGACAGACTGAGAAAAAACTAATAAGGAACCTGATTAGGGTTTGAGAGAGAGAGAGAGACAAATAGCCAGACTTAGCCTAACTTACACACTATTCTCAGCCCCACTCTATTGCTAGGTTTTTCTGACCCTTCTAATCCATTAATGAGTTTACAGGCTAACTGTTGGTTGTTAAGGGATGGATGGATGGATGAAAAGCAGTTGTAATAGTTGACTGGCAAAGAACACTTTTAGGGGTTGACAGCTGATGAAACTACTGCTACTGCTACATTGGCAACTTACTAGAAACATACTAGAGAAATTGAACAGACTCATACAATCAGTTCAAATATCAACTTATTTTCCCAGCTGCCCACTGACCTTTGGTTCAACTTCAAATTATCTATCTAAGTCTGTTTATATATATATATATATATATATATATATATATATATATATATATATATATATATATATATATATTAGTTTATTTCTGCATTTCTTTCTTCATCTGATTAAGTCTATATATATATATATATATATAGTTTGCAAAATTTATAAATACTGCTCAATATCAGTGATAGAGTACACACACACACACACACACACACACACACATATATATATATATATATATATAAGTTAGGCTAGCACAGACAGAGTCAATGGGACTTTGTGAATATCACTTTCAAATCTATGTGATCATCGGACCAACTCTTGATTTGGTGATTGCATAAGTGAGAAACTAACACTCCCCAAGTGTTACTGACTCAGTATCTACACTATCCTAACTTATATATATATATATATATATATATATATATATATATATATATATATATATATATATCAGTCTACTCCAATCTTTATCTATGTATCTATCTAAATGTATATATATACTTTATATATATATATATATATAATTTAGATTATCATTTGAATCCAAAGTAGAAAGCACATATTATCAGAAGAGCTAGGAATTGACACTTTGGTCCTAGACAGAGCACATGGATAATACACACTCACTGTAGCAGAAGTTTGAATAGATGAGCAAAGAAAAAAAATAAAGAAAGAAAAAGTCACACTGTTTATTATATTGATAGATAGTGAGTAAAAATGAAATGCTGTTCATAAATTTTTTAATTAAATGGAAGACAATTTGAAAGTAATCTTCCACCATTTCTCTTGACTGATTTCCAATAATTGACTGGTTTCTATAAGTAAATGAAGACCTAAGCAAATTACTTTAAATAACTCTTGATTTGTTTAGTAGCTGGAACATTGGGCTGAATACTGTGAGGTCAACTATCTAAATACACAATATTTACCTCTCCAGTAGAGGAGTTGCTGGAGGATTAAAATGGTTATTAACACAGAAAATGTAATTGATAATATGAGTTCAGATTTTGACAGAGGCTGTTCAAACTGAGGAGCAGACATGAACCCACTTCTTCCCCTAACTATGGGTAAAATATGAAGGCTCATTGGGCTCTCTAGCCATGTTGGTAAGCAGCAAATCTAAAAGGACAACTTTGATTTCAAGAAAACAAGAAACTCTTCCACTGTCACTCCCATGAAAAATCATAGTAATGCCTAGTTGGTTGGATAAGGAAAGCTATGAAAAGCCATATATTTCTTGATAAGAAAGTTGATATCCTATGACTGGTACTCTTTGGTTAGAGGGGTTGTGGGTTTAGACAGAACAATAAAACTGAAAATTAGGTATAATGATTTTCAACCTTTCTATGACCTCATCACTCTACCTCCCTATGATGAAGATAGCAATGTCCTAATAAAAACTTAATGGTATGTTTTATTGACACAAGAAAACAGATACTTTACTTTGATCCTAAGGAAAATGCACCAAATAGGACTACAAACTCATATAATACATTTTTATTTCACCAAAATATACAATAACATGGTAACTATTTCCAGTAAAATTTGACTCAATTTACCTTTTAATTGGTATCAATGGAAATTTGAGCTAGGTAACAAGTACAGATTCTTATGATACTGTGCTGTTTTGCTGATAAGGCAACTCAGATTTCTTCATCAACTACTTTTAAATTTTCTCTTTTCTTTATCTTGATGTTAGTAAATGTAGAGAAGCCCAATTCACACAGATAAGTTGTTGAAAACTGAAGTAGAATTATCAAGGCTTTTCTGGCTATTGTTGACTACTGCACTCTAATTTCTATCCAAAAAGAATCTAATTTCATAAATGAACACTTTAAGTTTTAGGTATGATCAATAAATTCTTCAGCTTCCTTTTTGGATAATTCATATACCTCCGGTCTGGGTTAATAAAACCAGTCAAATTATTCATTGTCCAAATCCAAAAAATAGATATCAATTTATTTCCTGATGAATTCTAAATGATCAGAAATTCATTTATTCAATATCATTCGCTGAAAACACGTCTTTTAGGAAACACATTGGATTTTCCATTTCTCACTTCATTCAACCAAATTGTATCTTTTCCTTGAAAGTATGAAGTTTAACAATGGCCATCAAAATATGAACTCATAAACAACATTCTTTTATGGACTCCTACACATGGACACACCCATGTTGGTCATCTAGCAAAGACTTACATACATCAGCTCTGTACAGACCCTAGGTTCAGTCTAGAGAATCTGCCAGGATTAATGGATGATAGGGACAGATGGTGAGAGAGAGAGTCAGGGAATTCCATACTATCAGCATGATTTGATGATGACATATCATAGATAAGCCAATTATGATCGCCAAAGTTCATCATGGAACACTTGACAGAATTTTGTTTGACAAGCAAACATTTCATCTTTGAGTTCATTGATACAACTTAATACATGACCTCTTGACTGTCAATGAACATAAAGAGTTGGCAAGCAACTGGCTGAAGGTGAGTATGTGTTAATGTAAGCCCTATTAACCTTTGAATATTGAGAAAAAATATACAAAGGGACTTGCTTGTGATACCAACTAGTTAGATAATTAGCTATCATGAATAACTATTACTAGGAATCAAATATTCCTTATTGATCAAAAAGCAGAGGAAATGTACACATATGAATCAATCAGAAAGTCAAGTCAACTTTTACAAAAACCCTAATGAAAAAAGAATAAAAAAATACTTTAGGAAAAAAATGAATAATGATACTCAGAAAAATGAGAGTTTTAATGATATTCTAATATATTCCATTCTTTTAACAAATACCAGTAATGCTGGTCTAATAATATCACATAATTCATCAATTTGTATACTGTACAATTTGTCATTCACAACATTTTTTTTACTTTGTGCTCAATCTTTTCAGACACATTTGTAATACACCTGGCTATGATGTTATTGGATAATGGAATTTTATTCATTTAATTTTCATATTTTAACCCAAACATTGTTCATAGAATTGCTTTGCAAGCAGACAGAATTAAAGATTCTGCAATTGTATGTAGTTTCAGCAATTATATAACAGCTTTTTATACTTTATCTGAGACTTTGAACATTTCTATGAAGTGTAGCAGAAAGAACTTCATATTTTTGTTTGGCGCATTAATTAATTTGACCGTTAGGGTCGACACATATTTTCAACCAATCAGAATGACTTATCCTATTCAGCCCGGATCATTTTTCCGGGCAGCACCAAATTGGGGAAAAGCCGCCAAACAGTCTCTTCCTAAGAAGCTTTCGAACTGGACAGACATACTTACTGTCCACTCACGACACCATGAGGAAAGCCATCTAATTGATAGACCTCTTGAGTCTATTCTTTTAGACCAAGGGTTCCCAGTTGATTATGAATTAGATGAATTCAATCCGCCTCACACAAGAACAACTTTAAGTTGCCTTCAACTTTGGCTATGTTGACTGCGACACAAAATCCCACTCAGACATCCAGCCACTTCATCCCGGGGCAATATTTTCTGGAGACATTCACGCTTCTCTCCCCAAATGACCAAGACCACACATTAATGGTCGACAACAACGTTCCTGTCCTCAACCAGCAAACACGACTTTTGCTACACCTATGGCGACCATATCTCACTCACACATTCAACAATGCCTTAACTTAGTGACGCACATTTCACTCAGGCAAATAGCTGCTAAAATTCCTTCTCAACTCCATAACTATTTCCTTCCTTCATACGAGACTTGCAGCATAAACCTCAACCCTTTATTCCACGCTGCCATTAAAAACCTATCATAAAAACTTTTTGACATTATGTTTCTTCACTCACTTATTTACCTTAATTTCCATCCAACAATATAGCAAGGAACCAAAGTAAACACTTTTCCTTGCTAAAATAACAAATTCACCATTTGCTAAAGAAGTAAAACCAATGGCTAGATGATTTTTACTTTGGTATTGATCAGATACATTTGATTTGGCTAAATTTAGGATTTGGATGTTCTCACTTTTTAATTCAAAAACATGCTCATTGTTTTGCTTCTTATTGAAAAAAACCCATCTATTTGAGAGTATTAAGAACTTTTAGAATAGATTTGTATTTTCTTGTGAATAAATGAACTGGAAAAAATAGGGTGTAGTACACCACTTTTGCATAAGGTCCACTGCAAGTGGTGTGACTACAATCAATATTAAAAAAAGCTAGCCCAGTTGGCTGGGACAGTAGAATACATCGACTGCTTCTCTGCAGAGGGGTAAGACAGCCCCATCAATGAGTGTCCTGTATATGACACTAAACAATCTGATAGTGAGGTTCCAATACTGCTGGAGCTTGCAGGAAGATGGAGTACCCCTTCATTGCCATTGCTCCCAGGCCCACTCTGGCCCAGAGTGGTAGCACATGATAGGGTCATATCTATGGGTTAAATAGAATTGTTTAACATTTAAACTGTGTGCAAACAAATGACTTATGCTAAATTGAATTGTTAGAAATAGAACTGTTTGATCATTTAACTGTATGTAAATAAATGACTGATGTTTAACTGAATTTTTAGTGATAAATAGCAATAATTGGAACCGTTTAATTTTGTGGTTTTATGCTAAATTGAATTGTTTGAAAAGGAACTGTTTGATCATTTAACAGTGTTTATCAACAAAATGTATTTACAAATCTTATAATTAATATATATATATATATATATATATATATATATATAAACACGATTTGGCCTTAAATTACCAGCAATGGTTGATATGCCATAAAACCAAACCAAAGTGATGCAACTGCAATCAGCATTTAAAAAGCAACTCTGTGGGTTGAGTTTTAAAAAAGAAAGACTTTTCATTTATGAATGAAGTTGAAGTCAGAACTTGTAGTAAAAAGAATATTTTCAAATAAAAATGCATGAAATGAAAATAAATTAGGAATATATTTTTATGTAGCAAACGAATATTAAGGATTTGCCAAGGGGTAACTTATAGGTGTTTTTTGATCAATATAGTTTGTAAAAGTGTGTAGAAAATATACTGCATTTTGTATGGCTTAAGTGAAGGGAAAAAATCAGAATGAATGCAAAATTTGTATGACAAACTACTTGTGGGAGTCAGAAGTTTGCAATATTTTTGTAACACAAAGCACAATTTCAAGGATCAGGATTCTTTTGGCAAGGTCATAAAAGTGATAAAACACTTTGAGACATGCCAAGCTTTCCTAATATTCTATAGACTTGCCTCTATAGCTTGGAGCAGAGCAGAGCCTTTTAAGTCACAGTTCTGACCTTGCCTGATCATCAATGTGCTTGCAACCCAAGCAAATTATCTTGAATACTAAATCATAAATACAAAGTCACCCTAAACAAGGCCAGTGGGCCACTATAGTCAAAAAAGTTACAAAGTCACAAATCAAGGAGGAGAATACAACAAAAGAAAATTACAAATGGACAACAGAACAGAAATGCAAGCTAACAAAAAGAAAGATACTTAATAATCCTGGACATTATAGCAACCCACATTATAGCAGTGATGAAGATTGTCATTGTCAGGAAACTGTTGTTCATCTTTCACTGGCCCATTCACAAAGAGGAGCTGATTGAGATACAATTCATTTCAAGAGTAAGAAGACCCAGAACAAAGGAATTCCACATGACATATCCTACCAGCCACTCTAAGACAATCATCACATCAGAAGATCCCAGACAAATAAATTTTTCCTGAGATATTTTATTAATCACCCTAAACAAGGCCAGTGGGCCACTATAGTCAAAAAAGTTACAAAGTCACAAATCAAGGAGGAGAATACAACAAAAGACAATTACAAAAGGACAAGAGAGTAGAAATCCAATTTAACATAGCTGAAGATACTTAATAATACTGGACTTCAAAAGTGTGGGGTTGTAGTTTAGGGAAAGAAATCGATGAGGATGTTTCATTCTCAAGTAAAGAAGCTATTGGAATGGAATATTTACCAAGAGTCGGGAAAATTTAGACAATATTCTAAGTCTTTGTTTTCGTTTCTTTGTTTAATGACATATTAACCTTCAAGTTTTACTTCATGCCAAATCCCTCCTAGTAGAAAGACAGTAGTGGGGCTATTTAACCCATAGCTGAGGGAATAAGAGACTTCATACCTTTCTAGAAGGTGTTACTCTTACAGTGAATGTAATAGTGTAACTGGAGTTTAAAGTCAATTACTTCAATGCCACAATGTAGTTGTTTAGGCACTATACCACAGAGACTTCCTCCATTTCAAGTCTTAAAAGGATATAAAAATTTAAGTTTTAACCTTTTTACTAAATAAAATATCAAAATTAAATGATAGTTTAATCAGATCAATCTAACGGTGTTATATGTCTTCATAAAATTATAATTCATCTATTTGGTAAAGAAGCACAAATATAGACATCCAAGTATATATATATATATATATATATATATATATATATATGTGTGTGTGTGTGTGTGTGTGTGTGTGTGTGTGTGTGTGTATGACCCAACAAAAATGGCACTTCATTGCAAGATTTTTAGTAGAGCAATGAACTTTAAATGCTCTAACTTAGAGATTAAAGCAATTTTAAGTTCAATTTGCAACTGAATGATTTTTGTAATGAATATAACATCCTCATACTTAAAAATTCTCAGCTATTCAAGAGTTTTCATTTTGCTACCTCCAATCAGTAGCATACATTCTTTGTGAAGTCTTTCCCACACAAGACGCATATTTGATTCCAACAATTTCCTTCTAAGAATATCTGAACTATGGACCAAATGCTTTCATCAATGTTTTCCTCCCAGTTAAAATCTAAGACTTTTTAAGTCAAGGATTACCAAAACTCAATTCCTAACTAAAACAAAGTAATCCTTGACTTAAAAAGTCTTAGATTTTAACTGGGAGGAAAACATTGATGAAAGCATTTGGTCCATAGTTCAGATATTCTTAGAAGGAAATTGTTGGAATCAAATATGCGTCTTGTGTGGGAAAGATTCACAAAGAATGTATGCTACTGATTGGAGGTAGCAAAATGAAAACTCTTGAATAGTGAGAATTTTTAAGTATGTGGTGTTTCTTTGTTTCTAAGGATAAAATTTAATATGCGGAGAATTGAACTAAAGGTTAAATAGCTTGAAATTTCGTTCATTTTTATAGATACTTTGACATACAGCATAAGAGTAGAATAAAAGAATGAAGGCAAGATAACCAGAAGTTCCTTAACAAACACTTGATAGAAGTTGATATCGTCTGTTCCAAATGCAACATTGGTGAAGCTTCTCTTTTACTACCACACTAAAAAGGATACTATTTTATTTAAAGCTAATTCAAAATATTTGTGATGATTAATTTTTAATTGGTATTTCTTTCATCTTGGTTATAGTTGCTTTACATTGCAATGACTCAAATTATCATTAATGATCATTGGTAAATGGTGCAAATTCTTTAATGGGTAAACTTCCCAAAAGATTTGAACTCACACCCCTTTTGCATTGAAAAGCCTCTCTTAATAAAAAAAAAAGTTGCTCTCTTCCCGCAGCTTTAAAAGGCAATGTTTGTAGAAGATAAAATCTAACCATATCATCTCTTTCCTCATTTTTTCCCTCAACCTCAAGTACTATCATCATTCAGACTTTGTTGGCTTACAACAGTAATAATTTTACCAGTTTGCTTAGATGTAATTAAGATGAAAGAAATACTAATAAGATAATCTGAAGGGCACCTGAAAAGTAATATCTACAATTCATTTCCCCAGAAGCTACAACAAATACATGGATCCCTATAGCAAAGTTGAAAATCGCATTTCAATCATACATCTTAGATGCATCAAGGAGGTCTTCAGTGATGCATGTTTTCAGTTAAAAAACCTTATTTTTTCTCATGCTTACTATTATCCTATTTACCCAACCCCTCCACTCGGGCAGGATATCACACAAGGTCAATTTTTTAGCAGAGTTTAACAGGTTTGAATTCAGAGTTTTCCTTCTCCTAGACTAGTTGCCTCACCGAGGCTGAAGAACCCAGTCTGTCCTACTATTTACCCATAGCTGGAGGGAGAATAATTGGATTCATACCTTTCCCAAAGGTATTAGTGCTATGTGAAATGCAATCAGTCTTGTCAAGGATTTGAACTCGTGTCAATATGTCCATTTCCTATGACGATAACCATTACACCACGGGCACCTCCCATGCTTACTATTATGAGCGATGTATTTTTGCCATTGATAAATAAAGGCCAGATTGTTGTGCTAGTAAAAATCTGTACCAGTGAAAGCGACCCACATTATAGCAGTGATGAAGATTGTCATTGTCAGGAAACTGTTGTTCATCTTTCACTGGCCCATTCACAAAGAGGAGCTGATTGAGATACAATTCATTTCAAGAGTAAGAAGACCCAGAACAACGAAATTCCACATGACATATCCTACCAGCCACTCTAGGACAATCATCACATCAGAAGATCCCAGACAAATAAATTTTTCCTGAGATATTTTATTAACCACTCCCAGCAATAATTAATCTCTTCAGAATGAGTTAGAAGTGAACCTTTGTTTTTCAGGGATTAACTTTAATGGATTTGATTATTCAAGTGTCTGCAATTTATAATTACATAGGGATTTAGAGGAATTTTTTTAGCTTTGAGAAGAAAATTGCTGGTAATACAAAATTTCTAAAGAAAACTAAAAAAAAAATCTTAAATAGGTAAAATGCAACTACAAAATGTAACACCAATTTATTTCCATGGAAACTACAACAGCTAAAGAGAGTACAATAACTGTTTGATAGAGCAAGTTTCCAGCTACAAAACATCCTTTTCCTACACGGTTATCAGAATTGGAATTGCATTTTTACTGGCACTGAAGAAAAGTTCACCAATACGAGACAACCCACTAACAATGAAGGCATCATTCTTAGGAAAATGTTGTCTGCATAGTCTATGTTTCATCATCCTGATTCATAGAGCCCAGTTGGATGGGGCTAGAGAATATACCTATTGTATCTCTGCAGAGGGGTAAGACACCCGCCACAAAGAAGTGTCCTGTGTATGACACTAAACAATCTGATAGTGAGGTTCCAATACTGCTAGAGCTTTGGGGAAGGTAGAGTACCTCTTCATTGCCTTTGCTTCCAGATCCACTTTGGCTTAGAGTTGTAGCACCAGATAGGGTTCCATCAATGGGTGAAATAAAATTGTTTGACATTTAGACTGTGTGTAAATCAACGACTTATGCGAAATTGAATAGTTAGAAACTGTTTGATCATTTAACTGTGTGTAAACAAATAATTGATGTTTAATTGAATTTTTAGGGATACACAGCAATACTTGGAACCATTTAATTTTGTGGATTTATGTTAAATTGAATTGTTAGAAAAGGAACAGTTTGATCACTTAACTGTGTTTATCTACAAAATGTGTTTACAAATCTTGTATTTAATGTATATAAAAACATGATTTGGCTTTAAATTACCAGCAATGGTTGATATGCCATAAAACCAAACCAAAGTGATGCAACTGCAATCAGCATTTAAAAAGCAACTCTACGGGTTGAATTTTAAAACAAAAAGAACTTTCATTTATGAATGAAGTTGAATTAAGAACTTGTAGAAAAATTTGTAAAACTTATAGCAAATGAATGAAAATGTTGAATAGAATCATTAGTGTCAAATAGCAATATTTGTAATCACTTCACTGTCTGCAAACAAATGGTTAATATTAAATAGAATTATTAGTGTTCAATAGCCATAATTGAAACTATTTAACTATGTTGAAATAATAGCTTTTTTTTTTTGGTTTGGTTGGTTGAACAAGTCCTGTCAGCAACACCCCACAAGACACCAACTATACGGCCACATGCCTCCCATCACGAAAACTATCCAAGTTAGACGAACCAGACTTGCAGGACACTGCTGGAGAAGCAGGGATGAGCTCATAAGTGATGTACTCCTATAGACCCCACATATGGCCGGGCAAAAGCAGGACGACCAGCACGAACATACGTTCAGCAGCTATGTGAGGATACAGGATGTAGCCCTGAAGACCTGCCAGAGGCGATGAACGATAGGGAAAAGTGGCGAGAGAGGGTCAGGGATATCCGTGCTAGTGGCACGACAAGATGATGATGATGAGAAATAATAGCAATACAAGTTTGTAAACAAATTAGTTGCAACTCATTTAAAAATGAAATTACAAAGTAATCTCTCACATATCATTTATATCTATTCAAATGTGTGTAAGCAAGTGACTGATGTTAAATTGTGACTGTTACATAGCAATACTTGAAACCATTTAACTGTGTGCAAAAAAAAAAATCTCAGGCTTGTTTAAAAATGTTATCAACAAAATGTGTTTACAAATCATATATTTGATATATAAGAATAAAGAGGATTTGGCATTAAATAACCTACAATGGTTGATATGCCAAAAAACCAAACCAAAGTAAACTAAACTTGATTCATAAAGATGAGCTGACCAAAGTGATCAAATACTTTGTTGACAGCTGTGTTGAACATAGCTTGACATTTATATTCCTGCTGCTGCTGCTGCCACTACTAAAATGTATTGCCCATCACCTAATAGTGCTCATATTCACTATATCCATTAATGTTCAACTAGCATTGATGAATGTCAGTTTTTTCCAATTGGAAAAATTCAGTCAGATACCACTGCTAAATATATACATCATACTGCTTCTGAACTTCTACCTGTATGTAACAAAACAAAAAAAAATTATGGGTAATAGGTTCCACCTCAACTGCCATACCTTCAACATCTGCATCTGGTGTCATGAGAATTGAACTACAGCAATCCCCTAAAAAAGTTGCTACATCTAATTCATGAAATATATACACAAATTTATCAATTATTATGAACAAAAGGAGTAATATTATTACCTGTCTCATATTAATCATTTTATTCTGTTCAGGAAATATATCTGGAAATGTATCAATTATTATGGGACAAAGAGCAATAATATTAACTGTACCATAATAGTCGTTATATTCAGAGCTAGAAATATATATGCAGATGTATTAATTATAATGGGACAATGAGTAATATTACTTGTACTATAATAGTTGTTATATCTAATGCCTGAAATATATGTACAAATGTATCAATCATTATGGGGCATAGACATTATTTTATTTTTGTTACTAATTTTATGTAAAAAAATTCATCATCTCTATATCCACTCACGGCTTTTTATTTTTATATATGTGGATCCATTTCTTCTACCCCCAGCTATGGGTAAATAATAGAACAGACTAGGTGCTTTAGCTTTGTTATGGCAACGAGTGTAGGAGAAGGAATATTCTGAATTCAAACCAGCTGCTAACATTGACCTAGTGTCACATACTGTCTGTGATGGACGTGGGTGGGAAAATATATACCAGATAAACTCAAAACTAGATTTTAAATAATGATTCTCAGCATGAAATATGAATATCAAACAATCTGTAAATGTAAGCAATTTTTTTTTTTTTTTTAACTATACAACATATTTAGTTATAAAAATGTTTCTACTTTTCCAAAGACATGGTCCCAAATGTAGTCTAGTGACATATCCAAGTTAACATCATGTTAATGTTCTGACAGAGCTGGTGGGATTGTTGTTTGGGCTTATTTATTTATTCATTTATTTATTTATTTATTTCGTATTTTGCAGTGTAATCAAACAAATAAAATCACATAATTTGTTTAAAATATGGTGGATAGCTGAAATTATTTCAATTAATAAATGAATTTTTATTTTATTTATCTATTAATCAGGGAAAAAGTGTGCAACAATATATTTAATATATTCCCAAAAAGCTTCGAAGTATTTTTTATTTCGATTTGCTTTGTTTAATTTTTATTTCTTCTGTTTTTCATTGATTGTTTCTAGTTCATTATCTTTTTTTTTTTAGCAACCTGCCTCATTATCTTCAACAAATTTTTAAACTTCATTAATTGAATTAAATTTAATTTACATTCATTTATAAGGATGGAATTTTGACTTTTCTATTTGTTATTATTCAGATACGGGCTATCCAAGGCGCAAAAACTGCTAGGCCAATAACGTCACCACTACTACTACTTGGGACCATCTTTTCAGACAAGTGCTGACAGAACATATGTTAAATTGTAATCAGAGCTACCCCACCCACGGAAAAATAAAAATAAAAAGTGGGGAAAATAATAAGCTTTGCGGATTCTGGGCACCCATAGAACATTAATCAAAAATTCATAAAAGCTTTCAGACAGTCTCGAGGGTCCACAGGAGTACATAGAATTTTCATGTATTTTATATTTAATTAAAAAATAATAAAAACTAGGACAGCTTTAAAAGCAAAGTCTCTAAAACATAAAAGAAACAATTCCCTTTTTTCTTTTATTTTATTTATTTATTTATTTTTTTTTCAGCCGATTAAATAATCGGGTTCACTTTGTTTAATATTTCAATTTGTGAAAATTGGATATTAGGAAAACAAAGAAGGAAAAGACATCTTTCTCTTGTCGCAGACAGGTTAACAGTTTTTCATGCACTAGACTAGAATATCAGGGATGACATGACTAATAATATACTGATATAAATAAATAAATAAATAAATAAATAAAATCCCCGGTGGTCGAGTAACCCTGTCCACCGTGATTTCCTCCTTTTTTTTTCTCTTTTCCAATAAAAAAAAACAAGCTTAGAACATAGCAACGTTTTTCTGATATATATATATATATATATATATATATATATATATATATATATATATATAACGAGTCTTATATTACAATAATATATTACTGCTTTTCAGAACAATAAGCTGCTTTCGAAATTTAGCTTGTGATAAACAACAGTTTAGACAAATCATGAAGTATAATGGGAGCCTTACACAGTAAAATGGTTTGCAAGCTACTCTTGCTTGTGGTCGATCACTAGTGAGTTCAATTCTCACTAGGTACCAATACTTTAGACCTTATGCCAAACTAAGCAACGTTTAGTAAATGACAACAAATATGCAATAACAATAGCATCACTTATTCAATGATAATTATCATTACTACGTTTATGTCATAAAGAGAAATTATGGGGGTCGAAAGGATTTAGTCACGTGACTATACAATGTACGACAAACAACGAAAACGTAATTTGAACTTCAAACTATGTTTTCGTTGTTTGTCGTACGTTGTTGAACTATTTTACACTCTAAGATCTTATAATTTGTTTTGTTTATCTTTTGTTGTTGTTGTTGTTGATGTAATTCTTCGTAATTCTAATAAATTCTGTTAAAAAGACAAAAGTCATAAGAAACCGTGGGGAAAAAGGGCACATTTTTCCAGGTTTTGATTTGATTTTTTTTTAAAATTATTTAATCATACTTTCAAGCACGCTTATTATTGTAAATTAACTTATTCACACACACACACACACACACACACACACACACACACACACACACACACACACACACACACACACACACACACAGAGTCAAGCCCCGTACACATTGAGACTGAGTCAATAACTGTATTGAGAAATTTGTTCTATCGTGTCCCATCAAACTTAGTTTTCCGCTCGTTTTTGCACAAATTTATCATGTAGATCACCTTTTTTATAACTGCTATCATTATTCGCATTTTAGACTAAATCCCTCTTGCAGAATATATATATATATATATATATATATATATATATATATATATATATATAAAAGCTATAGAAACTAAAAAGGCTAAAACACTCACACACACACACACACACACACACACACACACACACCTAGGAGCTCTTGCAAAAATGTATCATGTGAGGAAAAAAAGACTAAAGTTAATCCTTAGGTTAAAAAAAGAGAAGAAAACTTCTTTTGTTAAGGTTTTTCTTTTTGCATACTGTCCTTCGCGCCTCTATTTTCTACATCATCCAAATAATGTCTAATTACTGTGTAAATACCTACCACCCATCCAACATTATTGTTATAATACACACAGACACACACACATACGACATCCTCCTTGCATCGTCTCTATGGAGAAATAAGGCGGGATCTCAAGCAACTGTAAAATGAAATAACTTGTCTTCACTAATGCATATACATTCACATTTTATATACTATAAGTAGTATATAGATCTTGTTTTAAAAAATGGAAACGCGTGTCTATCGATTGATTCCTCGTAGCAGCAGTCTGTGTGTGTGCGCGTACGAAGTACTATTAACGGTAAAATGTCAAAGAATATTATGTAGTTTATGCAAACGATGTCTAAGTTAGAAAAAAAATGTTAAGCGAAGCCGATACCTATTCTTTAGTCTACATTGTCTATTATCAACCAATGACTTTTTTTTACACACGCCACCAATCACTCACCCGTTTATATGCAGTGCCCTAATCAGATCTTACAGTTCGATTTGTAACTATATGATGGACCTATTCATTTTAGGCCCTTATTAGCTTTTAAAGGTTTCTCAAGGTTCACGGGCAGGGTAACGTGGGATTTGGTGTGTGTTATCCATTCAACCTCCACCTTTCTTCATCTCCCTTACAAACCCTTGTCTGATTTCTCTTACCAATGAGAACCTCTTTTACAGAAATTAATTCACCCTTTTCTCGTACCTCAGAACTGCTTATAAACACGAATTGTTAAAAGATAAATGCATAAAAAATGTTATATTGAATTTATACATAAATTTATACATAACAATAACATGTAAATAATCTAAATAGAAACTTTATACAAATTAGGGTAATTTTGAGTCTACCTTCGGATAAAAGGGTTTTCGTTGTTCTTAAAATTCTGAATATTTTTAGTGGGTGTATTCATTGATTTCCAAGTTCTTATAAAAGGAAAAATATCCCGAAATAAAATATTAAACCCAGACGACAAAAGAAACATGGTTCGTCGGAATCTTAACGCATAATTTATTTTCATGTTTTGCTTTAAAAAAAAAAAAAGGAAATTAGATACAGTCAATCCCACACCCATAGAATGTAGCAAAAATCTGTAGATAGTTAGATAGATAGATGTTTTCTGTTGTATAGGTTTTTGCAGGTTATTAATTTTAATTTGCGTGTATTTTAAAGATGTTATGAGACAAATGACAGCTGTCGCTGTGACATCACACAGTAAAGAAAAAAGAAGTGTCGAAAAATCAGAATCGCAAAACTGATAGCATTGGAGGTTTACAAGCAAAGTAAATCTCAGAAACAAAGTTGATTTGTCAGTAGGGGGCAATTTTGGGATAAAAAGGAGTTAAGAATGTCAGAGGTCAGCTAAATAACGGAAGTATTTTGGATGACATCATCTACCCCCACCACCATTTTATGGGAAGTTAGTAGACGTTAAGACAGAAAATATAGTCCCGTCCTCAACAAATAAAATTCATTCGTTTTCACTTCTACATATTGTTTGAAAACTACAGCTGTTAAACAATCTATTAATATATGCATTTTTCCAGCATGCTTTGTTATAGTAAAAACCATACATAATTCTTTCTCATTTGGTTTTTCTTTTAAGTTTGAATACCTCAGTAAAATTAAAATTGATATTTGGAAATTATTTCTCCTTTCTCTTCCTATATTAATGCCGGTTTCAATTTTAAGCTTTTTTATTGCTCTCCAAATGGCGAAAAAAATTGTTTCAATTCCCTACAATTTGGTGCACCTCCGTTTCTTGTGATATCTCCATTTAATGATAATCAATTCTTTATCAATACCAACTTTCTCGCTCTGTAGTTCTTGTTGGCCATTAAGTATTAAAATTATTTACTTATTATATCCATAGTTAGATATGAAGAGGAACAAACTGAAATATGAATAGAATATGATGGATAGAAATGAGCAGCTTTAGCTTTGATAGGTATGAACCAATTGAAATTAGATAGCTAGATAGATATATAGGACTGTGTGCGTGAGTTGTTTTTTTTGGGGGGGTTGTTTTGTTTTTTTCTTCTTCTTTACTTTTCCTAATCTTTTTATCTCTGTCGTTCCCTCCCTATCTTTCGTATTAGTTATTTGTCGCTTCTTCTTACGCTACTTCCTTTTTTATTTATTTTTTACTCACACACTTCTCTTTGCTTTAAAAGCATTCCTTCTTTCTTCCCTCCCTGTGATGTTGATCATGTCACTCAGGCAATGAATACACATCCATACTCCGCGGAGTGATCCATACCCAAAGCCAGGTTCTAACTGTAATAGTTCCGGAGATACTGAAAAGCAGGATAGAGCGCGGGCTCTGGGACTACTAAGAAAAATTCTCTCCGTAAAATGTACACTTCTCTCTCTCTCTCTCTCTCTCTCTCTCTCTCTCTCTCTATCTATCTATCTATCTATCTATCTCTGAATAGATGCGTGTGTGCACTTATAGGCATTTATTTATTTTATTTGAATAAATATAGTAAAAGGGTATGTATACGTCTGCAAAATTGTGTGTAATTTTGAAAGTGAAAGAGATTCCGTCACGTTTCATGATAGAAGAAAGGGAGACGAAAATGCTGGGTCGCAGATTGTAAAAAAAAATAATTAGCCTCGTTGTTGAGGGTATGAAAATTAAAGATGTACAAATATGCTACGAAGTACAAAAGTGACGGTGAGAATGAATAATAATAAAAAGAAATGATCACAGAAAGTAAAGTATGTTAAATAAAACTGAATAAGAAAGTTTTGTTTTTGTTTTTTAATAGAAAAAATAAAAAGATGGTTTAACGGGGCGACATTTGCTACGGTAGAATGAATTAGGGGAAATTTTTCCCCGAAAAAAAAAAAAGGTTTATTATGGCAAACGAAAATTGTAGAAGGAAGAATGTATAAGAATACTGAAGGGGCGTAGAAACAATACGAGACAAGAGGATTGTTTTTCTTTGAAATACGATTAACTGAAAAGAATGGGTAAAAGGCTTTTTTTAAACTTTAAAAGAAAGAATACGAAATATAATAATAAGAAAAAGCAATCATAGCTTTTTATGATAGGATAGAGTAAGATTAGTAATAAATTAAATAAAGGGATTAATTTTCATAGGGAATGGGACAGTTTGAATGAGAAAGAAACATGCACAAAGTGAATGAAATATGATTATGAAAATGAGAAATGAATAGAGAAAAAGAGTAAAGAGAGTTAACATCGATTTATGAAGATGTGAAATATTAACAAAGAGATATGGAGTGTAAAATAAAAGCGAGAAGAGACAGACTGAAAGTGAATAAAGGAAAGAATTCGAGAGAGTGGAATAGAGAAGAATCAAGGAAATATAGCAATGAGACAGGTTTTAATAACGTAAAGGAAATAAAGAAAGAGCGTACATAGATCCAAAAGTGTGAGATATTTAAGGAGAGAATAAAAAGTCGAAAAAGCATTACTAGAGAGAGAAGAGAGTGAGTGAGCGATAAGGTAGTGAGTAAGTAGGATACAAGAAAGGAATGACAGAATAAAGAGTGAAAAGATTTAAAAGAGAGGGAGCAAAAGATATTGAAAAAGAGTAACATAATAAAACAGAGGAATTGTTGGTAAATAAGGCCGAAGAAATAGAACTGAGTGGAATGAGCGTGAGAGAGTAGATTAAAAAAAAGAATGGCGATGCGAGAGAGAAGGAGAAAGAAGGAGAGATGTATAAAGATTAAAAAGGATAAGGCAATAATAGGGGGAGTTGTGAGAAAGAGTGAGAGTGTAAGTGTGAGTGAAGTGGAGAGGAGATGAGATAAAATAAAGTGGGTGAGGTAGACAGAATAAGAACCCTTGACGGAGTGGGCGAGTGACAGTTGCTGTAGTGAGAAGAAAGAGAAGCTGCTGCTGCTAGTAGCCACACTTGACTCAAGTCAGGCGCCGTCGTCTTGACGTTAACTTTTATTCCCTTCTGCTCTTTACTGGAAAAAGCACTGCCACAAAAAAAAAAGGAGAAAAAAAAAAAAACAGAAAATAATAATAATATAACCCGCACACTTCGGATTTGAATGTTTGGAGGATTTTAACCGGCTATATTCCCTAAAACTGTTACTTGGTTTCTCTCAGCAGGTAAGAATTGTCAAACAATTTATGAACTTCTTTTCTCTTTTTCAGTTCTGAAATTGGAAAAAAAAGTTATGAACCTTTAAATTTTCTAATTAGTATAATCAAATTAACAAAATTTGCTCAGTGAGCTGTCAAAAAGCTTTTGTTCACATTTTCTCCTTTGTTAATTATAGAAAATGTCTTGCATTTTTTTTTTTTTTTTTCCTTCCCGATTCCTTATTCTTAAAATTTTTACTTTCCCTAATAAATTTAAATTCCCGTCTCTCCCCCCCTCCGCCTTTTTTTCCTCTCATTGTCTTTTTCTACCAAAACCTGAAATCGACAAATATATCCTTAAATTTGTCTCGCTAAAAAAAAAAAAAAAAATCCATATAAAAAAAAGCCGGCGAAAAATCTTCCAATTGTGACGATTTTCTCCCTATTTGTCAAATAATGAAAAAAGGAAATATTTAAACAAGCTGATCTTTTACTTATCTACTGTCAGCACAAGAATCTATATTTTTTTTTTTTCCCAAAGCTTTTTCTAAAGTTCAAATTTCGTGGAAATTCCATTTTGAATAATTTGGGTGGGGTTACGATTTCTTAGTTTCAGAGAAATTCTTTCTCTTACTACATCATAATCATTCTTTCATGTAACTCTTATCAAAGAATTCTCCTTACAATTTTATCATTTTGTTTTTATTTAGCTTTGTTAAAAACTCATTAAAACTGTATCTACCCCCCCCCTTTTCTTTTTTTTTCGACGGGGAATCCTTTAAAAATATATTTCGCCTTGTTAGCCATAACTAGACTCTTACAAGAAGGGTTAGTCTTTTCTTTTTTTTAAGGACTACTGCCATTATGGAATCCTGAAAATTTTAATCTTTTCCAAGCTTCACATGATAGTAATCTTTTTAGATGTTAAAGAAACTTATTGATTTATCCTCTTATTTATTGTTTAATGATAAACTAAAGTCTTTAAGGAAGAAAAACATTTTCTTAATGTCTAGATTTAGTCAGTCAGTGCAGCTTTTTAAGTGACTGCTGAAAATGCTGATTCAATCCCACGATGCTCGCAGGCCGGGGATTCAGGGGGTTTTCTTTCTCTAGAAATACAATCTTCCTTATTAACGCAATTTTTTCGTGATGAAAAGTCTCATTCAATCTGTAAATTGAATTAACCTAAATTTAAACAATTAATTCTCCACATTTCTGTTACCGCCTCCCGTTAATCCCCCCCCCCGTAGTCTTTTAAAAATTCTTAAGATATTTCTAACAACTTGAATTTGTTACTGGTTTAAATCACAAAGAATCTTTTTTGACACTTAATCGTCAAATAATCAGCTGTGATCACAAAGATATAGCTCTTTAGAGCTGTTCATGTTTCGCCCCCCCCTCTTTTTCAACCAATTTTTTTTCCCATGTATTCACCGTAATTTCTAAACATCCTTAAACTAGTTTTTATTTGAGCCCAAAAAACGAAATATAATCCTTCAGCGGCTTCTAAGCTCAAATGCCATTTTTGACAATCATGCTCCAACTTAGACCACGCGATGAACATAAGATTCTGTTAAAGTGATTCACTTGTGTCCCAACCGACAAAACGAGAATTACTTTTTTCTTTAGGGTTTTTCTTTCCTATCTCCTACTACAACGATATGAGCCTTTGTCTTTGTCCTCACACAAAGTATTTGCACTTGTCAATTTCATTGTTCAACATATACCTGGTTACTACATTAATTTTAGCTTTTTATTGTCCGGATTTTTTCTTTTTCTGACTTTTTCGTGTATGTTTTTGTTTTTTTGTTTTTTGTTTTTTTTTGTTTAAAAAGCTCTTTTCTGCCCCTCTTGCCGTGGCAGCTGTGCCAAATTTCAATAATTCTGTCTTCCTTCTCCAAAGCGCTGCAGTTCTTGGAGGAAAAAAAACGATTATCTTGTTCTGAGATATGTTACTCGTAACTCTACCCTGCACAATTTACCGATCGTTTGAATTGGAAAAACTCTTCGAACTTAGAACGACTATATGGGAAATAATTGACAGAAGCTAGTTTAATTTACTGTGTGCTGAATAAAGGGGTTTTATTTCAAACTCGTGATCGATGAATAATTATAGCTGGTATATCTTCAGTATCTTTGGTAAAATTTTGTAATCATATTATATTGCTAATTTTCGATTATTAAAGATCTAAGATTGTGAAAAAGGGTCTCAATGAGTGAAGTGGGGGGGGGGGGTCGAATAACATTTTCCCTTTTACCAAACAAAACCCCTTTCTCGCTCGTTTGCTCTATAAAAAAATCTTGCATAAATTTTACACTAGTATCTGCTTCCTACCTATGTATCTTTAAATTTTACAGTTAACCTTGAAGCCGGCAATTCTGCAAACATTTTCTTTTCTCACTATATCTCATTATGGCCGTCACTCATCTTACTACTAAATTAGTAGTTGCAGTCGTTCGTTCTTCCTCCGCTATCAACCAGCTTGTCTTTTTTTTTTTTTTCCCCTCACCAGTCATGGTTGCTGATGAAGGCCCGGCACACCGACCGGCATTTTGCTTTTATTCTCCTCAATTATTACTCAATGGCTCTAATCGGGCCGAGCTCAAATTTTCCCCTTTAAAAATTGCTTTTCTTGTGAAAGTCTTCTAGATGTCTGGTTTTAACTGGGCTGACAAACTTATTTTTTTATTCGCTTCATAAAATTGGATTAGAAACTATTTTCCTAAAACCTTTAAATTTACCCAATCATTAACTACTAAATTACATTTGTTGGGCTTCTTTTTCACCACATTACACGATCGGATAAATAAATTTCGCTAAATGTATGTTTCTGGAAACAATTTTGTTCAGAATGGGGCCACATTACCCCCCACCCCACCTCCTGTGTGTGTGAGAAAATAGATTTTTCTGTTAGATGGCCAAACCGATGTCTTTAATCTGAGGGGAAGCTTAATGTCAAGAGTTCGGCATGGAGCTATTGTTTTTCTTCCCCCCCCCCTTTTTGTTTTAGCGAATTTTATTTTTTTTAAATCTAACAACCAGTCCGTTTTTATTTTCCTTGAACCACGTAGAATATTAAGTAGTAAACTGTAATCTCATCCTCTCAGAACCCGGGGTTTTGTCTTTGCAGCTGCCAATCTTTTTTGTGGCGGGAGACTCTGCTTTGCTTTCTACCCACTATTTCTCATGTTAGCCTCTTGTGCGGCCCGACCGGCGGGGCAAATGAGGGTGCAGGGATGAAGAAGAGGGAGGAAGACTCTCGAGCGCGCACGCGCTCTATTTTTCTTCTCTCTCGCTTGATATTAATGATGGTATGGTTCTTGGCTAACTGCTTCCTTCCTTTCTTATTTTATCCGTTCAGTTGAGTGGAGGAAGAGGAGAGAATTTGAGGTTGAGCTGCTAGTAGTAGCAGTTTTCCTTTTTGCAAAAAGAAATTTAAAAAACCGCGGCGCATCACAAACCAACCTGTATTTCTCCACAATCTTTCTCATTAGATTTCTATTAATAATACTGGTGTTCAAAGAAATTCTATGTTCTTGGACCCTTTTTTTTTTTTTTTTTTTTTTTTTTTTTTTTTTTTTTTTTTTTTTTTTTTTTTAAGGTTCTGTAAACGCCATTATCTGTATTCAACGTTTTTTAATTTGAATAAAACTACAATGCGATTGTACTTCAGTGGTCCCGTTATAAATTTTTTTTCTCAACCTTTTCTAAAATCAAACTTTGTCCCTCTAACCTACGTTTCGGGGGTACATGTCAGATATTAGCTCTTATCCATGAATCCGCTTTTTGAATGAGATCACGGAAATCGAATTCCGCTTTAAAAGTTAGTTTTATTTATTGGGAAATATTAGAGTTGGTTCTTATCGCCAAACCCTAATGAAAATCTAGAGACTTTCTGCTGTAAAAGCTACAAGTTCGTGTTTTGTTTGTTTTTATTTTTTTGCAGCCTGTTGATTTTAAAAAAAATTTTTTTTTTCTCTCCGTTAAAAACGTCTTAACTTGATAGTCTTTACTTGAACCGTTCTGTTTCACTACCCGGACTAAAATATAAACTTGGGCTTAATTTGCTTTTATTCTAACTTTAATAACCGGGCCATTGGCCTAATAAGGGTATTCCGAAAGACCGGGGTTCAATCCCAGGTCGAGTCATACCAAAGACTAAAAAAAAAAAATGGTTCTTGTTGCCGCCCTGCTTAACACTCGGTATTATAAGGTAAGGATCAAGGGTAAAGTGGAGAAATCCAAGGAAGGAAGTAGCTAGCGCCTTCCCCTACACCTCGGTGTGGTAGATATTGAAAAGGGAGTCTTCGGGTTACCCTCGACTAAGGTCGCCAACTTATCACTATGGGGAGGGGGAGTAAATAGTATCCGTTTGATCCTTACGACTGAAGAACTTTGAGATAATACCACTCTGCAAAGTTTGCGTTCTATCCATTCATGATTTTGGATACAGACAAGCTTTTTAGCTCTCAAAAGGCTTCATGCAAAATGTTCTTATTACCACGTATACTTGCGCGCGCACAAATACTCTAATTGTGCTAGGCATCTTTCGGTCAGTTTGCAACAAATTTTCTTGGGTTGAAAATTCTTTGCAATTGATGTCTCTTCCCCACCCCCCTAAAAAAGCAATCTTAGTAAGCATATAAGTTTACCTGTAATTTAAAGTTGTCTCGGATATCTATTTTTCTGCATACGAAACCAATTCTGTTCATAAAATGGCATCAAACTTTATGAAAACTTCTCCAGTAGTTCGTAAAGATTGTACATGCTTACTTCGGCACTTGTAAATCTCATTTACAAATGAATCTCTAGATAAGCCACAATGCTTCTTTCATCAGCTGTGATTATTAATCTCCATCCCTAAATACATTTAAATTTTTGATGTAAAATTTAATCACAAACTTTCCGTATTGAGCTAGGCATAAGCACCAAAAAATGTTACCTGTCAGTGTTTTAATGTTTATATTGGAGTTATTGTCACTAGTCATCCATGAGCCTCGTAAATCTAAGCCGGTTTTAATCACATGACAAAACTGATTAGTTTTTTTTTTTTTTTTTTTTCAAAACCTAGTTGACCAATTTTGGTCTTGTCAGCAGCCATTGATTTTGAATAAAATCTGTCTTTGCTTTAAGTATGCAACTTTTTCTTTTTTTCTTTTCTTAGTATTTCTTTCAATTGAAACTTCAGATACTTGAATTATTGCAATATTCCCTTCCCAAAGTCTATCATACAATATTCTAACTCTTGATATCTACTGAATTAACTTTTTTTTTTTTTTTTTTTTCCTGAATGAATGCATTTTGTATTTTATGAACTAATGTTAGACTTGAGTATCAGAAATTAAATCTTAATGTTACTGCTTCGTAAAACATCTGGTTCTCGTGTTAAATGCCTGCATCAGGTGTTTTTGTCACTTTTTACGTAATAACATGACATTTACTAAAACCTTGTTAATCATATTTTTGTATATTAAGTGTAAGCTTTTTAAAATTGTAAACTAAAATTTTGAATTGCTGTGAAAAAAATGAGTTGGTGCAATTTGTATTGAAACGCTGTAATAGGATCTTTCCTTGGTTTTCCTATTTGCTAAAATGGAAACTGCATTTCAAGTTTCCTTGCTAACTTTTAGTTCCTATCTTTTTCAATCTTATATTTTCTATAATGCTTGTATATGTAATATGGGTCTCGAATGACAGTCGCGGCATCAAAATGTGGATGCACATAGATAAATATTGATCTGATGTGCTGTCAGAAAAACCCAAGTTGCTATGACAACCTGTATACTTTCAATCTGTTGAAGTGATTCGTTTTTAGATGAGGTGGTATTGAAATGATTATTTATCCAACTGCCATATGGTTGGTTGCATCATCACAACCCCCCGTCGAATGTCCTGGATATTCTGAACTCTTAAAAATGACACTTTGAATCCTAATTTTGACAAGCCTAACATTTCAAGGAGCTAAAATTCTTGTTGGTGAATTGTCATAACTCTTAGAGCATCATACAGTTGAAAGTTATAAATTAGTGGATTTTTTTCCTCCCAAGAATTTAATGATCTTTTCAATTGTCCTTTCACAGTTGAAGTTTTTACGTGTCAATCAAGTACTGAAAAGTGATGCTTTGCATAGTCAACTTGAAGCAAATTAGTAATTAATATCATAAATAGTGAATAACAGCTTGGAATTCTAAATGAATTCCTGTTTTTATTGAAGCATTACCTACTCCAATTATTAATTAGGTAATCTATTGTTCCATATTGAAATGGCTAAACATTTAGTCTACATTACCAGTGTTAGAAATGAAATGATCGAATAATGGTAATGTTACTTGCAGCTGGCCTCTGTTAATGACCAATTAAAGAGTTGTTAGTGTTCTTGATAGTTAAAAACAGATGCTGGTTATTTCAAGAAGCTGCTGCTACCGCCTCTGCCACCTGACTATTGTTGCCATGGCAATTTTACTTTAGGCATGTTTCCCCCCCCCAAAAAAAAAGTAGATGGAGGGGACTTCAGTAAAACTTTAGTGCAAACATCCTGCCAGCCCACTAGAGTAGTTTCCTTTTTCTTCCCCCCCCCCTCTTTCTCTCTCTCTTTAAGATAATTGAAAGTGGCACACATTCACTCCCGTTATATTCGGCTTATGCTGTAGTAAACCCTTGACTGTCTTCCTAGAACCTCTCAAGTCACCTTGTCCTCTTTTCCTTTTGTACTTGTTTTTAAACATAAATTCTAATAAGGATAACGCGTATCCTTTTCTTTTTCTCGCTCTCTTTACACCATTTTCTAATTCTCATTCAATCACGAAATCTGTCTTAGCTGCTGTTAATTGTTTGATTTATAATTGAATATGTTAAAAGATGCACACGTGTAAGGTGTGCTTAAAGTAGTCTTATCTGTAAAGATTCGATGTCTCTTTCTGTGACCCAGCCAAAAAATGACACTGCAGCAGGACTTTAGTTAGGGCTGTAAGCTTCAAATGCTGTGGATGAAGCCATTTGCAACCTGAGTGTAGTCTGCGATTGAGCTTTTCCCGTACACTTTGCTGAAGATAGTACTTGTTCGCTATTATAATATAAATTCTGTTGGATGCTACTCAATAAAGAGCTTAATGATCACTGAAAGCTACCTTGAGTAATCAAGACAATTTGTAATTTCCTCTTTAACCTAATTTCTGGTTCATTTAAACATGAAAATGTAACCATAGGAATATTTTTGTCAAATAACTTATTCTGTTAGGTAGTTTTTAGTCTCCCCCCACAAAAAAATTCTTCATTTTAAACGTTCGTAGTAAGGCAGTTCAAGTAGCAACCGAGAGCTAAAATGGCTTAAATTTAAGATCTTTTTAGCCAATATCTGAGAAGGCTTAAATTATCGCTTGACTTGCGTATTAATTCCATCGAGCATACTTTAACGGTATAAAGTTTATCTAATTCAAAATAGCTTTTAAACTTATAGCCGTTTGTGGAAAAGACTTAGTCTTTTCACTTCTAATGTCTTGTTTCTCTCTATTCAAAATGCTTTTAATTCACGGTTTTATCTAATACATAGCATGTTACTACAGTTAAGCAAAACAAATATTAACGTCGGATAACTTTGCAGACTATTTTAAATGCTAATCTTGTTGAAATAATTCTACGGCTTTTTCTAAATGTTAAAATCAGTGTTAGAATAAAACCCTAAGCCTCTCATAAGCAGGTTCGTGGCTTGAAAAAGGTAAAACTTTGTAATCTTAATTACTTTACAGGCTGTTAAATAACGGTTACGACATTCAATAGACAATATAAAATTGAAATTTTATTGCTAATATCTATGTAGAAGTAAAGAATCTCTGCTTAAATTCCGACCGATCGGGTTTATGTACTTATCGGCTCAAATACCGGTCGCTCTGATTGCAAGGGTTAAATAAGTTTTAATATTAGTCTTAACTGGACCATGTAAATGAAGTTTCGCTTTTTACAAGTGACAAATTTAAATCATTAAACAAATGTTAGAGCCGAAAATTTCTCAACTCCAAAGAGATAGTCATACTTGCTGCATAAAAGCATTTGGGTTCAAATATTCATAGAACCTAAAATGTGACAAATGAAAGTAAATTTAACTGAAATTGACTTGATATTTAGTCATCTTAATGACGGACAATTTACTTTAAAATCAATGAAGTTAAGTTTCAAACTGGTTAATCTTGTCGGTTCTAAAGTTAACACTGGGTCACTAAACTAGTCAGATTTAAGAGATACTGATTTTTTTTTCCAGTTGGTCTTCTAGTCTGGACTTGCAATTAAAACTTTAATTTTTGGTTGACTGATTTTATGGACCAGAAATTTGATATAATTATTTGCTAAGTGTGTGCACGTGCAGAACACTGAATTCTCCTGTTGAGTGGTTCATTTTGTGGTATAATCAGCTGAGGTTTTTCTAATGAAAATTTTGCGATGATACTTTTCAACCACCTTATTTATTTTGAAGATTGCAATTCAGTTTTCTGGTAATGTCTGACTCTGGAACAGTTCTGTTTCTTCCCAATTCATAAAATAACCATAGTTCTTGTGAGGGCAGTGTTTTAATTTTTTTCTTTCTTTTAAGTAACTTGTTACCATAATTAAGAGATAATTTTCTTGCATAGCTAGATGAGCACTTTTCTACTGGCTCTACTTCCTTTGTATGCTAAATGTTGATTTTAAGTATTGCTTCCTCAGTAGTTAAAATTAACTTATTGATAAGTTTTTATTTGATAAGAATCATTAATTCTTTATTCTGTCGAATTTTTCCCACTCTTCCCAACTTAAAAACATTGTCTTAAATATCAGTCTGACAAATTGTAGATTTGATTCTAATTTTTTCTTCCTCTCAATATAACGTAATGGTTTAAGTGATTACCAATAAATTTACTTTGTCTATTAATCAGCTTTCTTATATTTCATCCTTAAATGTATTTAGAACAGTCAAATGTTCTTTACCTTGACAGTCTAGAATAAGTGAATCCATACCCCCCCCTCAATATTCTTGTAATGTGATTGGTACTCTAAGATAGGTCTACTTAGTGCAGTAACGGTTCTAATTTGCTTGACTATCCTCTTTGATAATAGGCAAAGGATATGAAAAAATTGTCTTAAGTGTTTTGCCATGTTAAATGAGAAATCTCTTGCAGCTAGAGTAATAATTTTTTTTTTTTTTTTTTTTTTTTTTTTTAAATCGATATTTTATCTTAAAGCTCTTCTCTTCTGAATCAAATCCTTGATTATTAATGGTTAGTGATAATTAATTGGTGCATAATGAAATGGCTTTATAAGCTGTTAACATTGTTTTCTTTTCTAAAGTAGTCGATGAATTTTAAGAATCATCTCTGCTAAACTGATCTTATTACAAGCACTCATTTGTTGAAATTCACTTTTGCTGCCTCTGAATCTAATTTTAAGAATGTAGCAATTAGACAATGGCTATGTATTAAAAATAAAGATGTTGACCTCTTGATCTTTTTTTTTTTTTTCTCTACTTACTCTAGTCTCTTCAGCTTAATTGCTTAATCATGATTAATACATAAGCTCTTCAGCATTTTATCTGGTTTTAACATTACTTCAACCTGCTTTTATTGTCTGCAATTCAATCAACAGGTTGATTTTTATCTAAACTTATAAATGTATTCTCACTACAAAAATCTTATTCTTAATACTCTTTGTACTGTAAGCTCTATGATATTGGTTAACTGAACCCCTTCCCCCTTAAAATCTGCAACTTATTGTATAATGATAAAAAGATTTATATACAGATTTATTGAATCTACTCTAACTTTGATCAGCTTGTGGTTTATTGAAAAAGCTCACAAGGGGGGAGTGTATTGAACTGTTGTACCTGTCTTTCTCGATGGCTGCTTCCTAGCTCTCAAAACATTTGGTGCTTGCTGGTTCTAACTTTTAAATGGAATATTGATTGGGGGGGGGGTAACAAGTGGCTCAGCAGACAGTCAACAGCTCTAATTCTACTGATTCAAACTTAGATATGAAAGAGACAAGTCTGTTAATCTTAAACATGTTGTAAAGAATGTTCTAAGTCTTTTTTCCTGCTACTTTATAATAAAGGTCATAACCCTCTTTCCTCTCAATAGATCATTATTAAACTACCTCCTCCCAATGCTCAACCATCTCAGCTACTGGGAGGAAAAAAGTGACTTCAAATTCTTCCAGCAATAAACTGGTTGTCAAGGAACATTAATTTTTGAATATAGAATCTTTGTGAAAACTAAAGTTTAACTTGTTTCAAATTCTTGTATTTCAGATTGTACAAATTTAAAGTTTTAATTTGTATTTTACAAATTCTTATTGCAGGTGTAGGGTGTGACGATGACGGGGCGTGTAGTTATTATAACTGGGGCCAACTCAGGTATTGGATTTGAGACTGCCCGTCTCTTATGTGAGGGAGGAAACGATGTTATCCTTGCCTGCAGAAATGAAGAAAAAGGTAAAGCTGCCGTAGAGAAAATTCTCAGCAAGAATCCAAATGCTTTGGCTACTTTTATGCAGGTGAGCTGTTTTGTATTTACATGTTAAAGTAATTCGCAAATTTAAGTTTCTTTATAACTTATGAGCAAAACTTAAGCTTTTTAAACAACTTTCTGATCTTGGTATTAAGCAAATTCATGTCTATGAATAGCCTATCCATTTGCCATGCAAGATGTATACTGATATTTTCTGTTACCTTAGCACAGCACAATATTAAATACTTTGAAAAGAAATGTAACTTGCATTCATCACTCGGTTCATAACTTTTCAACTAATTCTCCCCTTATTTGTTCACAATTATAATACATTTTACATGGAGGATGTGATTAAACATGAAGCCAAATGGCGACAGAAATTGGCATTAATTGGGTGTGTAGTGCAAATATTTTTAAGCTGTAAAGTTTCACTATTCTGGGCTAGAAATAGTATTTTTTAAATCTTTTGACAGCTGTATAAGAATTTCAGTTTTCAGAAACTAAAAATACCATGTGCATAAGGCAATTTTTATATGGGTTAGAACTAAATTACCTGTATTGGGCAAAATTCATATCGCTATTTGTTTTCAGTAATCTTGTTTTCTCTTTCAGCTTGACTTGGCTGATAAAGCCTCCATCCAGAAGTTTGTGGAAGATTTCCATGCCACAGAGAAAAAGCTGCATACTCTTATTAACAATGCTGGACACTTTTTGAGTCCAAAAGATACTAAGCGACAATTTACAAAGGATAACTTTGAATTAACAATGGGAACAAATCACTTAGGTGAGTACTTGAGTAATGTAGGAGTATACACTCCTACCTATTTTTTTTTTTTTTTTTTTTTTTTTTTTTTTTTTTTTTTTTTTTTTTTTTTTTTTTTTTTTTTTTTTTTTTTAACTATCAGTGTTTTCTAAATTTTAATTAGGTAAAAGCAAGATTGACTTGATAGTTTAATAAGTAACTAAACTTCAAAAATGCTGAAAATTTTTAGGTTTTAACAATGAGTATTTAAACTACAAGTATTACAGATACCGTGTATATATTTACTAGATGACTCGATTTCCATTCAGGGAATCCCAATTTCTACATTACTATTAGCTAGTAACCATACAACCAATTGGACAGTTGAATAAGATAACTATTTTATATTTAATGCATTTCTCCAGGAGGGGGCTATGCACAAAGCTATAAAACCAAGATTAAAGAAAAAGATGCCCTTATGGTTTGTCAGTTCACACAAGTGCTAAATGTACTTAAAATAAAGCAAATATTTTACATGTGCTGAAAAATATGCATCTATCTAAAACTAGAGTTTAACAAGCAGAAACTTAACTTTTACATGACATTTAGAATGATTTGCTACAGTAACTTGTAAAACTTTCTTGGATAGTTACAGCAGAAAGCTTTATAGTTAAAGAACCAAAGCTTGTGACATTTTTCCTCTTTCCCTTTGAGTAAATTACTATTGTCCATTGTATACATTATGTACAGGGATTCTTTGAAGTAGTGGCTGATATGTTGCACTTCAACATAGTTTGAAATCCAGTTGGGCTATTATGTTCAATTTAGGACTAATACCCTTGGAAGGTATAAGCCCTTACCTTCCCATGCCATAGGTTAAGTATTATCACTATTCTACTAGGATGGTTTTGCAATTAAATAACGTGTGCTTATGAGTGGCTAAACAAATTATAATCAGGTTTGCACAATTCTATTGATAATCCTTTAAGTTAAAGCCATGCATTTTTTTTTTTTTTTTTTTTTTTTTTTTTTTTGTCAGCCTTTAATAATTCCACTGGGTACCTGTAATGATTCCAAACTTTGCTATTTGAGTCTTAGATTTTTTTAATACCAAACTTATTTATAAGCATTACTTTAGCACAAGGCCACAAATCTTTCATCCAGTGAACTATGCTGGCAAACCAGCATAGCTTTTTAGTCATTGCAAAATGCACTTTTTAAAAAAAAAATTAAAATCTAGTTCTAAATTCTAGCAAATTTCTCTCTCTCTCTCTCTCTCTCTCTCTCTCTCTCTCTCTCTCTCTCTAGATCATTAGGTTAATTTAAAAAAAAAAAAAAAAAAAAAAGCTTTCAGGCCTATGAACAGAATGTTTGCTATAGTTATTACAATTTTAATTAACTTTATTTCTAATACGTTTACTGGACATCTAATTAAAGTCAACTTGTAATATTGTATATGAAATTCAATGTTGCTGTAATTTTGGCCGCTTATATACAATTGACACATTAAACTGTCAGTTTTAAATTAAATCTCTTAAAAAAGATTAGCTTGTTCTGTATTGTATAGTTTACCTGGCATTAAGCACTCTTTTCTTATTTCAGGGCCCTTTTTGTTAACTCACTTGCTATTGCCTGATCTGAAAAAGACTGGAGCTGAAGAAAATGGTGATGCTAGAGTTGTTGTTGTGACATGTGTGCATAATAAGGCTTTAGCCAGACGACAGCCAGGTAAGTGTTGCTATTTGAACATCATTCTTAGTAATAAAAAAATTTTAAAAAATTTTTCTCATTCATATTTGAAAGTGAAGGTTTCTAATATACACAAAATCTCTTGCAGCTATGGAAACTCTTGATGTTGAAAACTTCTTCTTGGAGAAGGAAAATACATACAATTCTCACCAAGCCTACAAGAATTCCAAACTGGCCAATGTTATGTTTACTTATGAACTTGCCAAACAGCTGGAGAACACTGGTGTCACCATCAACTGCCTTTGCCCAGGTATTTATTTGTGTGTGTGTGCTTGCTTTTAATTATGACTCTTAACACTTTATTCTCCTGCTAGTTTTAGATCATGCTTTCTTCTGATCACTTATCCTTTTTTTTTAATTTCCTCCTCAGGTTTTATTCCAACTACAGAATTATTCCGAAACACAAGCAATGCCCAAAGGTTTTACCGCAAGTTTATCTTGCATGGACTCCTGCGTTTTACAAAGGCCACCAGGAGTGTTGAACAAGGAGCAAAGGCTGTGGTTGAAATGGCAACAGGTGAAAAGCTCAAAGGTAAGTTGTGTGTTTTTTTTTTTTTTTTTTTTTTTTTTTTTTTTTTCCTCTCTTCACCCCTCCAAAAAAAAACTTGTTGGTCCTTTTTGAATGATATCTAAGCATCTACTTTTAATTCTTTAGAATTGGAAATAATGACATCTATTGTTAGTTTCACTTCCAGATCTAAGTAAGACTGATTCTTGGTGAAAGTTTTGTAAATCTCCACTTAACTGAAGCCAAAAGAGCTCTTATTTAAGAAACTTTATTTTACTTTGCTACCATTTTTGTATGGGTTTCTTTTTTAGGTGTATCTGGCAAATATTACAAGGATAACCAAGAAATGAAGGCTCCGGAAGAATCTGCTGAGGAACTGCAGAAAAAAGTGTACGAATTGAGTGCTAGATATTGTCACTTGGATGGCTTTGAACCTCTTGATGCACCACCACCACCACCTCCAGAGGAGCCCAAGGAAAAATCCAAAGAAAAGACCAAGTCTGAAGGTGAAGAGGCCAAGGACAAGACGACAGAAGAGTCTGAAAAAACTGAAGAAAAGACTGAGGAGAAGTCTGATAAAGGTAATGAATTTTTTTCTTTATGGATCTATAGTTATGGGTTTTTACTGCTTCTTCCCAGCCTGCCTTTATATATATATATATATATATATATTGTGTGTGTGTAGTTAATGTTCATTTTGTTTAAGATTGGTAAGTAGTGGATACAGAATTTAAATTTGTTTAACAATTTCAGATATAGCTGACTTGAAGTTTCACTAACTGTATCTAATTTGTTTACTTGCTGAAGTAATGTTTTGATAAGATAATAACAATACTTATATATTCAATGTCATTCTTTCTAGTTCATTTTTTCTAAAATCTTGAAATCTTTGTAAAAGATTTACCCAGGATGCTTACAAATAGATAAATTGTTAGGTGTTTTATCTTTTTTAAAGGTATTGATATAGTGAAAACATCACTGATTGAAAATTTAAGATTCGATTCTCTTTGAATTGTTAGTCCTAATGAAAAATGCTGTTATTTTCTCTTAGTTAAAACAAACACACTGAATTTTAAAGTTTTAAATCTAACCAGTGATTTGATGAATGAATTTTTTAAAATTCAAGTTTTCTGAAATTTGAAAACTTGGTATGCACAATCAACATGGCTAGAAGTTGATTGTTGGCGAGTATTAAAATCACTTCACTATCCCTTAAAATAGTATGTGTACAATTATCCTCTTGTACTAAAAAAAGAAATTAACTATTTCTTTCTCTATCTCTCAATAGAAACTGAAAAGGAAGAAAAGCCTGCTGACTCTGCTCCTCAGGAAAGTGACGATGCCCCCAAAAAGGTGGCTGAGGATGATGACCTGAAAAAGGAGGCACCAGCTACAGAAATTACTCCAGCAGCCACTGAAATTGCTGCTCAATAAAGACAAGAGAGAAAGTATTAATTTCAAGAAGTTAAGGAAAGACTGTCGCTGCTCGGTCCTGTGGAAAGTAGTGAAAGAAAAAAATCAAAACTATAAATCTGAAAAAAAAGAAAAAAAAAAATCTACAAGTTCTTAGCTTTGTCTGTTGATATGATCGCTCAAGTTGCTCTGGTCTTCTTTCAGTCAGCACTGGATTATCTCTGGACAAGCTGGTTTGGTGTGAAAACTTGTTACCAAAAAAATGGAAAAGTGAAATTTCAAAACCACTAATATGGCTGCTGTAAATTGCATATTGCTCTCTTTCTCTCCCATCTGTCTTTCTAAACCTTGTCTCTTTCACTCCCTATGTTCCTTCTTTCCATCCTTCATGTATAACTTTTCCAGGCACTGCCAACAACCATGTAGTTCATGTCTAGTTGCTTCTTGTAGTCCTTCAAACATGATCATGATGGCATTGGGATATCAAAGAATTAACTTTACATAATAGGTAATTTAAGGACTTTTTTTTTTTTTTTTTTTTTTTTTTTTTAACTAAAGCTTTAATTATTATTACTAAATCTTTAAAAACGTTAGTGTTAATGCTTGTTTTATAAGCCAGGTTTTTGTATTAATGTAAAATCCAAAGATAAAACTATTTTTCTTTTCTGTTATGTAATGACCAAATATTTTTGGCCAAAGAATTTCCCAATGTGCATAATTGGAATATGTTCGTATCTTGAATATACGGTGAGAGCAAAGAATTTCCACATCAGCCGTATCTTCATCTTGCCATCTAATATTTCAGAATTTCCACTAATATGAATCTTAATTGATGGCAACAAAAACTCTGTATTTTCAAATATTGGTAATTATATTAATTGGGCGGGGTCAACCAAAATGAAGTGTAAGAATAAAAATTAAAGTGTAGTCTGACTTAAAATTTTTTTAATTTTATTTTCTTGAAATACTTTTTGTATTTTCTTTTTGTATTTCATGATACATATATTTTCTTTCTTTCCTCTCTGGTCTTTTTTGGAAAAAATAAATGCAATGAATATCTTATAAAAAAAATCTTATTTTTTATTTTATTTTTTATCTCAGGCCTTTAAAATTTACTGTTAGTGATAATTATTAGTGGAGTAATTGAGTAAAAAACACCTTTCCTCTATCATTTCTGTATATTGCTCCACTTCATATTTTACATAAGTCTCATACTACCATAGCTATTCACACAGGAATACCTCTTGAAGAAAAAATGCAGCTCTATTTTCAAATATTTCTCATCTTTAATTTATTAAATGGTAAATGATACTTATGAAAATTGTATGCCATAAGTCTGTAGTCCTATTTTCTCTTTTCTGAGCATAAAATGAAACTTTAATTTCTCTCAACAGCAGCTAAAGGCAAGACAATGAACTTGACAAAATTGAAAGAAAGATTTTTTTTTATTTCCTGGCTTCTGTTCCAAGTTCTAATTATTGACTTTGTTCCAATTTCTGGCCTTTTGGCTAAGATAAAGCTCTTTCTGCCTGTTCCTAGGCAAATATGGCATTTTATATTTTCTTTGCACTGAAAAGGCTTGTACTAATACATGCTACCAGATTTTCTCAGAATCTCCTTTGGGCAATAGTCTCTTGTGTTCCATAGTGTCTAGAAATTGTTCTTCTAGCACTCTAATCTTGCCTGTCTAACTTTGTCATTTTCCATTCTTCATCTTTTTATATTGAAATATCTCTTAAAGCTCTTGATCTCATTCTTTGCAGTGATCTTTAAAAAAAAAAAAAAACTGAATTTTTGCTCCTAAATTCCTAGACATTAAAAAAAAAAAAAAAATGATTACCACCCCTATTAGTAATTCCATTTGATTGAAATCCTTGGTAGATTTCAAACCACTTTCTCTAATACATACATACTGTCTATTTTTCCAACCCATTTCCTCCTGAACTTTCTCATTTCCTTTGTCTTGAAAAGAATCCTCTTTAAAATCTATTTTTCCTAAACCCAACAGAACACTGCCTTTAAAATTCAGCATATGTTTGGCGTTTATTTCTTTCCTTATGTTTGGTTAGAAATTCTCAGCCTATGAAACACAAGACTAAAACTATTTTTCACCAATATCCACCAATACCCATGACTTGGAGGGAATGTGTTCTTGGGGAAACTTGGTGAGCTTGTCGGCCTTCCACTTTCTGGCTTGCTCGACTGCTTAAAAAGTAGTCTTATTCCCAATCTTAAATCTGTAGTCCTTGAAGATTGACTTTGGATTTATAAATGGGAATTGGCAATTATTTCATTCATTTTGTTACAAGCACAAAATGAATCTCTTCTTTCTATTTTTGTCAAATTTTAAAGGGCAGATAAGTAATTCCACCAACCTTCTTAGAACTCTAACAAAATGTGTCAAATAACTCCTTCCTCTTCCCTCCTTAAATTAGAGTATTTTTTCTTTCCTTTCTCCTGCCACTTTCTCATATAACATCCTTGACTTGTCTTAATCTCAACATTCATATATCCTGGCTGCTATTTTCTTTAAATAAATCATCCATGGTTAACTTGAAATGAGAGGTCTCTGCCTCTTTCTCTCTTCCTCCTCCTCCTCTTTCTCTCACCAAACTATCATTGCCCTATCCCACACTATTCCTGTGTATATGTTTATACACATGATTTTGGAGAATCAGATCTATTTGCTCAATGACTATAACAAACATTCCACTATTGCCTTAGTTTCTTGATGGCAACTTCTTCTCTCTATCCTTCTTGCCTCTTCCTTTATTTTGGCAAGACAAAGTATTGTTTTAAGTTTAAAAAAAAAATTCTTGTGCTCTTCTTCACTATGCTACTACCAAGAGATAATAGCAACTCTTTGGGGGTGGGGGGCATTTTCTTAAGTAACTCTCCTCTCTTTAAAAACAACTCTTTCCCAGGCTGCCCTCTATAGTATTTCTATAAACCACTATTACACTGCTAAGTTTTTGCTTAATATTTCTGGTTGCCATACTTAAAGCCCCTTTGCTCTTGTGGTGAAAAAGAAACTTCTTGAACAAATGTCTTCACAAAGACAAGATGTTAGGAGGGGGTAATAAATTTTCTATGTTAGCCAATGATTACTTTGTGCTAACTCTTGAATATATAAAAGATGTTTATGCTGCTAGTCAATTATCTTAAATAAAGCAAGACTTGTGTGTGCCCTGATCTGTGATTGCTGATATACAATCGTGAGAAAATAGGAAGGAAACTTGCTTCCTTAAAAATAAAAATTTCAAAAAAACTTTCTTTTACTTGCTCTTCCCTTTTACAAAAAAGCTATTGACTATTTATTGTAGGCTTTTTTTCTTTTTATTCTATTTTTTTTATTTTTATTTTTATTTTTTTTTTACCTGATCAGAAGTGGGTAGTTCACCTTGCTACAAGACTTTGATTTCAATTTGTTTAAGTCGATGCAAAACTATGAAATTTTTAAAAACAAATGCATTGTCTTTTGCTCTCCCTCTTAATTTTTTAATTTAGGTTTTCCAAGTATTAAAATATTTTGATTTCTCTCTCTCTCTCTCTTTCTCTTCCCCTCCTCCCATCTCTGCAGCTTGGCTCATAAACCAAGCCATTTTTGTTTTGTTGAATATTTGTTACTTTGTATTTACTCCCACTTCCCAAAAAATAATGCATCCTGCTAACTCTAAACCAAATTCTGAGGTGGAGAAAACTGCATTTTAATTTTAACGTTTTATTTTTAATTTTGTGTGTAATGTTTTTGTATTGGAAATCATTTATTTTCTTATTCTCAAACCCACTGCATAAAGGAAAAAAACTCCACTTGATTCTGTGGCTAACTCTTATTTTCTCCTGTCAATTGTACTCTAATACCTACCTTCACCCAACTCACCCGCCACTGCCACAAGTCCCTCCCCTCCCTTTTTAACAAAAATGAATTTAAAGTGTTTTGTATCCTTACTGCTTCCAGAACCCAATGTGGTGCTATAAAGTATTGGCCTTATTAAATCATCTGCGATATGTCCTGCTTCATTGCTGCTGTATTTTTAACAAGGGTAAACAGTGTATTATAATTATGTGTAAGCCTTTGCATGTCTTCGCATTCCAATCAATAAAGTATGCATGTTCAATATGCTTCCTCTTTCTTCTTTCTTTCCTATATATAAATTTAGTCTGGCAGGGTTTTTATTTTATTACCCAATTAAAGGTTCAGCTGACAGTCCAGATGCTGTGAAAACTACTAAACCGGGAATGGGTGGGGAAGGGGAATAAATGAATTCTTAAATGTTACTTTATTAGTATTGTATACCCTTGATCTCTCTTATCCCCTCCCCTCTCTCCCTCCCTCTCTCTCTCTCTCTCATATAGGCATGCACATACAGTTCAGGAAGTCTTAAAAAATTTAGATTGTTTGCATTTCACTTCATGCTACAACCCTTAGGAAGGCATGATTCTCTTCCTCCTAGAGATGGGTAAATAGTAGGGCAGACTGATTGCCTTAGTCTGGCTACAGTAGCCAGTCAGAAAGGGCTCACACTAGCTGTACTCTACTTAAAAAAAAAAAAAAAAAAAGCAAAACTGCCTTTCATCTTGCCAATGTCACAGGGGTGGAGTAAATACATGCATGGTAAGGCCACATGTTATAGGATTTGTTACGCAAGCAGTTTAGAACTTTTCTCTTTTTTTTTTTTTTTTTTTTTTTTTTTTTTTCTCCCTTCCTCCTCTCCTTCCCCATCAACATCCTACACTGAAAATAAATGTACAAGAATGCTAATTTTGACTTGGTCATCTATTTCAAAAGGTGATGAATGGAGTGGTTAAAAGTGGTCTTAATGTTTCCAATTATTGGGATGAGGGATGATTTTTATTATATAGTTAAATCCTCTCTTGGCATCCACAGGTAATGGGTTCTATACACCTCAAATATCTTAATTTTTATTTTCCTTCTAATACTCTATACCTACAATTGTGGGTATGGATAAATCATTTGCAGGGAAAATTGACTACTTTAGTGGCATAGTCAGATTGGAGAAACTTATTTTCTTGGGAGTGGAGGGGGGTCTTTTCTCTAACCATTTTAAATTGGGTACTTTTTTCTTTTCTTTTAAACTTGAGGGGAAGTACAGACTTTGAATTAACATGAAGCAATACTTAGATGAGTGCTAAAGACATTGGGATCTGAAATGGCAGGTGATACTGCTAATATCAAGATAAAGAACCTTGTATACACTCCATATATTGACTTGTACAGATTTTCTTCTCCACACACACACACACGTCTGCTCAGTGAAGAAATATCAGCTGTTCTTCAGAATTGGAAGTTTTCAATTGAAACTTAAACTTTAATCATTTATACAGTTCATATATCAAAGGTTTAAAAAAACAAAGGTGGTGTAAATGGTCCAGGGTTAGTTATAAGTACATTTAGAAAATCTGCAACAAAGACAATGGATTAATAAACCAAATCAGTTGAAATATAAAGACTTCCTGAGATGCTTCAAAGAACAGGAAATTTTTTATATATATATATATATATATATATGCCTTTGATTTGCAGTATCTGATAACTTGAGCCTGTATCTTAAAACAGCACAGCCTGATGTTATGAGGCTTCATAGTTAACTTTGTTAAATGATACCTAATCAAACAACTGTTCTTACTAGCTTATAAGAAACTGATTACAGATCGTTGGTTTTGTGCGTGCGTTTGTTTTTTGTTTTTTTTCTCTCAAGTTGAAAGTCTTTGCATTTCCAATATTTAGCAAATGATCTCAAAACAATGTGGAATTGACCTTCAATAACGAAATATCTGGCTATTGTATTTTTTTATCTTAAGTAGCAATTTCCTATATTTATATAAAAATTACATGTAGGAATGATTGTTTGAGTTGATCTCAAATTTTAATGTCAATATATCTATACTAATAAAGCCAGTAATTACTTGATTGTAGGTGGTCAGACCTTGAGACATTAAGGATTGAAAATTAGTCTGGAAGAGTAACTTGATTATGGGAGTCGTGCTGCCCTCTAATGCCACTAAGGTCAACATTAGTTGATTTTTAAGGTCAAGACTCACTGGAAATAGAAATCTAGGATCTTAAGCAGGTTAAGAGAATCTTCGTTCTTGTCCCGGAGATATGTGATGTTTATCAAATCTTTGAATTTTGTCAATACTGTTCACTAAGATTTGGTTGTTTTTTTTTTTGTTTTTTTTTTGTTTTTTTTTTTTTAAGATAGCAGTTGATGCAAGTGGACAAATTTCGTTGACTTTTTTTAGATTGGTGTAAAAGCATTTTTTTTGTTATTGTTAATTTTTTACGAAGACCCCTTTTTAATAAGGTCCGTGGTATCATTATTCAAAGTATCTAACTTTATGCAACTTTTCAGTTAGATTGTATTCCATCATTAAAAAAAAAACTATTCTACTTTTGATTCAAGGATGGTTGATTTATTTGATATCTTCAATTTGTATTAACCACTGTCCAGATAGTAAAACAATTGTCATGTGAGATTTTTTGCTTATCACGTGACTGTATTTGGAATAAGGGTTGTTCATATGCCATGCTGCAAAATCAGTGATCGACTTCCTTTTTAATCCTTTGTTTCAAATCATCTCTCAAATGAACCAATTTATCACTTGTGGCATCGCACAATAACCAGTCCAGATTACAGCCACTCCTAACTGTCTTTGAATCCAACTAAACCCTAATTTCCTATTCCTCATCAACAGTAGATCCATCTACGGTTAAAAGCTGTCATAAATCCAACCACAATTTTCTTAATTATTTACTAAGTTTTGCTTAGTCTGACACAGGCCTCGTGTTGCTTACGGTACCCACTGTTAACCATTTAAGCACTGGACAGATTAATCGCTGCTTAACTTATTTTCTTTACATTGGACTAGTTTTGTTTACTTAAATATTTTCTTCGGATACGCGTAATGATGCAATACATATGAAATATTAAAAACCTGTTGCTCTTCATTAATGTTCAATATTTCCGGAATACTGAAAGTTAAAAACAAATTCAGATATGTCTAAACGTTTGAGTTTGTATGGGTTGTTGCGCCTCTTTCCCCCCCCCCGGGGGGGGGGCAACACCATTCAGGCCTATATTATCTTTTACTCTACAAGTTCTTACTGCCTGTTTAAACTCATATTGTTGAATAGAGCTCTCTTAAAATCTTTTGCACATTAAAATAAAATTATAATTAATCCTACTTGTTAAAGCTATATTTATCTTCTAGTAAGTATTGGGGGGGGGTAAATTTTTAAAAAAAAAAGGTCTCAATTGTTTTGAGGACTATAAACAATTTTTTTCCTCTTCGTAATGGATTATTTTAGTGACCTAGCAAAAGTGTTACCCACATTATCAGACCAAGCACTTGATCTGATGATGGCATGGGCGAGAAACTGACAATCACCTAGTGCGATTGACTCTTGTCTCAGCTATCCTAACTTATCTATGCTATATCACTGAGATTAAGAACTCTATTCATAAATATACCAAACAACATTATTAGTATATGTAATATTTTTATATATATATATATAATATAAAGTACTGAAAGGTTCACTGACCAAGCCAGAAGTTAATGACCTAGAGTCACAAAACGAGCATTGCTATTCCATATTTATTTTGCTGTTCAACACATGTTACATCATTTTAAAAATTTATTTTAATCCTTATAAGAAAATCCCTTCTTTTCAGCAACACCCACCTCCACTGTATATTATGAATGGCAAGTACATTTCATGGCTCTGATCATTCATTTCTTGGTCAGACAGAACTTTTGAACACTTTGTGTGTGAATATATGCAGATATATATATTAAACAATGAATGATGTTTATATGGCAGCATTGCTTACAACAAAGTCTTCATCAGATGATGGCTCTGGGTTCAGGCATGGTTTCAGGGCTGAAACCTTTACCACTAACCCAGAGCGCCCCAGCAGTAACTTACGACACCAGCGGACTTCATTGGATTGATGTCACTCTATGGGATCGCCACATCCACACTGATGCAGTTATAGCCTTATCTTGAATCTTTTTTTATGTATTTCCTCTTGTCTGATGGAGAAAGTCCAAGATTAGTCAAGAATACAGAGGTCGAGTTGGTAATGAAATCTTGGCATCCAACCTTGAGAGGAAATACATTGACATATTGTTTTCGCAGATCCTCATACTTTTCCTACTTATGCTGATGCGCCAAGTTGAAATTTTCTTTAAATGGGACTGTTAACTCAAAAACATAAAACCTTTTTTGATTTAACAGATCGAATGACAATATCTGGACACTGGCTCGTTAATGCTATTTCCGTTGGAAATACGAAATGTTCTAAATCAGTTGTGATGTGCCTCCATCGAGCAAAGATGATCTGTGCTTATTTTTACGTGAAAGTTTCGAAATATTTTCTTCTTTAACAAAATGAATCGCTCTATTGGTGATATTTAGAGCTTACTGGCAGTCTTACAATATATCTTCGCAGCCTCGGCAATCATCTCCAGGACTTTGTCTCCACGTGTAGCTTTTTAGAGCATACTCGAATCCAGTGAGAATATGTTTGAGGCTGGGAGTTTTCCAACATGCTCTGCATCGGTCGTATGTAGTTAACCCCCAAACATGAAGGTTGACTGGTGTTGGTAAAACGTCAACTGTCTTTATAAGAAAATGCAATTATTGTGGTTCCATGTGCTTAAGGTCACCCCGTGTGACAGCTCTGTGTTTTGCACTTTCCCATGTGTACTTGAGCTGTAGCAATATGCGTGAGTTACTCAAGATGATGAATTTCTTCAACCATTTTTCTTTAGTTTAGTGTGGATTCCAATGCTGTGAATGAAGGCCTAGACCGACTCTTCCATTGGCCTCAGTGCTAATTATTTCTTTCATCTTGAGGGCTGATTCTGCATTCTATAAAGCTATATTCGCCTCCCATTTCCGACTGGTTATTACGGAAGGCTGGGTGTTTTTGACTAGGGGTGTTGAGAGCCAAACAGCATCTGAAAAAGCCACGCTTTACTTAATTTAAATTCCTCATCAACTGACGACGTCAGAAATTTTAGCTTTGTTATGAACTGTATAGTGCAAACCTATTTAAGGAGTTGGGTACTCAGAAGCATTTTTTTCGAATATTTAATGATTAACCAGTCCATTGTTTAAACATTTGTAATTGATACCTCATATTCATATGCATATATATATTCATATGCATATATATATATATATTCATATGTACATATATATATATATATTTATATATACATATATAAAATTATATATACATACATATATATTAACATATATACATATATGTACATATATATATATATAAATATGTACATATATTAATATATATATATATGTATGTACATATATTAATATGTATATATATATATATATACATAGATACGTACATATATATATATGTATACATAGATATATACATACACATAAAAATGTATATACATATATATATATATATATATATACATACGTATATACATGTACACAAATATATAAGTTGTTCACGACCTTAGGAAAGGTGACACGAAGGCTCACTTTTGAAAAGCTACAACACCAAGGAGTAGGGGTGGGCGCTGCTCCATTCTCTGGATTGCTCCACGTTACTCCTGATCCTTACCTTAGAGTACTGAGTGATAAGCAAACATTCTACTCATTATAGCCAATGGACTGGTTACATATATAAATACATATACATTATACATATATATTTACATATGCATATATATATAGGTATGAATATATATATATGTGTATAAATATATATATGCATATATATATATGTGTGTATAAATATATATATATATGCATATATATGTGTGTATAAATATATATATATGCATATATATATGTGTGTATAAATATATATATATGCATATATATATGTGTGTATAAATATATATATATGCATATATATATGTGTGTATAAAAATATATATATGCATATATATGTGTATGAATATATATATATATATATATATGAATATATATGTGTATATATATATATGTGTATGAATATATATATATATGCATGTAAATATATATATATATGCATATATTTGTGTGTGTATATATATGCATATATATATGTGTGTATGTATATATATATATATATATGCATATATATATGTGCACATATATGTGTGTGTATGGTATATATGTGTATGTATGTATGTATATATATATGTGTATATATGTGTGTGTGTGTGTATATATATGTGTTTGTGTATATATATGTATATATGTGTGTGTGTGTATGTATATATATTGTATAATGTGCATGTGTGTGTGTATATATATATATATTATATGTAGTATATATGTGCATGATATATATATATGTGTATATATATGTATATAAATGTGTGTATATATATATGTACATGTGTGTGTATATATATGTATATGTGTGTGTATATAGTATGTATGCATATATATATGTATATATAGGCAATATACTTGTACATATGTATATACATATATGCATATATATTCTCTATAGTCATCCACAGACAGATCTGTTTCGTTCTATCAGAACTTATCAGTGTGGCTAGACAGTAGCTTCCCGTAGCTGGGATCGAAACCCTGGTTGACTCAAACGCCAAGCCAAAGCTTCTAACCATTCAGCCACGAGGACCCATTAGCTGCGAAGTAAATTTTAAACGGTTCTGATTCACAATTACTATTGTTTACATACATCCGTTCAAACGGCTGCTGAGACTGCAATTCATATATGAAGAGGCTTGCAATGAAAAAAAGTCCGGAAACTTATTGAAGGCACGACGTATGTATAAAACATATATGCATATATATGTATATACATACGTAGTGTCTTCAATAAGTTTCCAGACTTTTTGTTCAGAGCATTTAAAATTGCCGTACAAATTGCTGAGACTCTTGAAAATTCAGTATGTTATTGCTATACATCGTATGTGATGACTGACCAATTTTATGATTTCAGCTTCAAATGAACTGCTACAGCAGCAATTGGAATACACCCTACTAAATCCTGATTGTCACAGGTGGATAATTTCAAAAATGCAATCTGGACGTGAGGATATTTTAGAAGAACGATATGCAAAAAAAAATCTGTTTTAAACTTGGAAAAAATCCCACAGAAACGTATGGAATTCTTCGCGACTGCTTTTGGACTATCTTGCATTAATCGAACATCAGTTTTGAGTGGCATAAGAGATTCAAGGAAGACAGGGAGTCTATGAGGGATGATGAGAGGTTTGGAAGGAGTAAGGAAGTCAATACACCAGAGTTGATTGGCCAAATGGTTAGGTTTAAGGTTACTATGTTGAGGTTTTAAGAGAATTCAGGAAGAGATTCCGTCGGAAGAGGCCAGCACTCTTTAAATCGGGTCAGTGGCATTTCCACCAGGACAATGACAACACCATCCTTGTCACAGGCTATTTGACCAAGATGGGCATCAAGACAGTTCCTCAGCCTCCACATAGTTCAGACGTTGCTCCCTGTGACTTTTGGTTATTCCGTTAAGCTCAGAGGCTGTCGTTATGAGACAATTGATGAGATGAAAGAGGCTGTGACGAAGTTTGAAAATTTATCGAATGCACCTCGTACATGTATATATTTATGTATATATACATACAAAAAGACCTCCATGGATCATTCCAGAGGTTGTTGGAACGGTACAACAAATGCATTGCAGCCGGAGGAGATCATTTG
>OY757919.1:57220994-57275994 GCA_963585895.1 Sepioteuthis lessoniana
TATATATATATACATGTATATATATATATATGTATATTTATATATATGTATATGTATATATATATATGTGTATTTATATATATGTATATGTATATATATATGTGTACTTATGTATATGTATATATATATATATGTGTATTTATATATATGTATATTTATATATACGTATATGTATATATATATGTATATGCATATATATATATGTACATTTATATATATATGTATATTTATATATATACGTATATTTATATATACATATGTCTATTTATATATATGTATATTTATATATATGTATATATATATATAGGTACATATTTTTATGTGTATATATGTATATATAAATCTATATATGTATATACACATATATGTATGTATATATCCATATATGTGTATATATATATTGGTAAGTCTTTATATATATTTATATATATATATATATATAATGTATGTATACCTTTTATACATATATGTATATTTACGTTTATGTATATATGCGTACATATATATATATGTATATGTATACACACATATATATATATATATATAAATGTATATGTATATGTCTAAATATATGCATATGTGTGTGTAAATATATACGAGTGTTCACGTATATTAATATATATGTATGTATATATATATATATATGTGCGTGTATATATGGCTATGTATATGAATATATATGAATACTTATATATGCATATATGAATTTACATGCATATACAAGTACATATATATGTGTATATATATTTGTGTACATATATATCCATATATATGTGTATATATATATATACATATGTATATATAGGTATATGCATTTCTAGGTATCTTACAATAACTGATTTTTTGTACAACAGCATTCCTTCTAACAAAGTCTTCCTCAGATGATTACTCTGGGTTCAAGCATGGTTTCGGGACTGAAGCATCATTACCACTAGCCCATAGCGGCCCACTAGACCTTTTCCGATTGTTGTCATTTTATGTGATTGCCATATCCACGCTGATGCATTTGGAGTCTTATCCTGGAAGTTTTCCATGTATTTCCTCTTGTCTGATGGAGGAAGTCCAAGATTAGTCAAGAAAACAGAGGTTTAGTTGGCAATGAAATATCTGCATTCGACTTCGATAGGAAATACATTTGTAATCCAGCCATTTCTGACACATTGTTCTTGCAGATCCTCATATTTTTCCAACTTACTCTAATGTGCCCAGTCGAAATTTTCTTCAAAAGTGACCGTTAACTCAATAACGAAAACTTTTTTTGCTTTAACGGACCAAATGACAATATCTGGACGCTTTGTTGTTGACGTTATCTCAGTTGGAAATATGAACTTATTTTTTAAATCGGTTTTGACGAGCCAGTCCATACAGCCCTCAAGCAATGATGGTTTACGTATATTTTTACGCGCAAGTTTCGAAATATTTCCTTCTTTAACGAACTGAATTGCTCTGTTGTTGATATTATTTAGAGCTTTATTGGCAATCTCACAACATATTTTCGAAACTTCGGCAAAAATTTCCAGGATTTTATTATGTCTCCAAGTATAACTTCTTAGAGCGTACTCACATCCAGTGAGAATATGTTTTAGGCCCGCAGTTTTCCAACATGACCTGCATCGGTCGGATGTAATTAACCACCAAACAATAACCATGACTGGTGTTGGTAAGACGTCATAGACTGCTTTTATGAGGAAACTTAATTTCTTTGGTTCCGTGTGCTTGAGGTCTCTCTCCATGTGACAGCTCTGTCTTTTGCACTCTCCAACTTGGTCCATGCGCCCTGTTTCCTTTGTCCGACAGCTGTAGCAAAACGCCTAACTTCCTCAAGATGATGTATTTCTTCCGACACCATTTTTCTTCTGTTTAACGTGGATTCTTTGGATCACCAACGCTGTGGATGTAGGCTTAGACCTGCTTTTTCATTTGTCACTGTGCCAATTATATCTTTCATCCTGAGGGCCGATCCTGCATTCTCTACAGCTTTTTTTGCCTTCCATTTCCGACCGGTTATCTTCACCAGGGAGTCGCGAGAGTCTCGCAGCATTTGGAAAGTCGTGCCTTTCCTGATTTATATTGCTCAACAAGTGACAAGGTTGGAAGTTTTAGTTTTGTTGATGAACTATATAGTGCTACGTTTGTTAAGGAGCTAGGAACTCCCAAACATTTTTTTCATAAATTTACAGATTAACCGCTCCATTGTTTCAAATTTTGTAAGTGATACCCTACATATTTGCAGTGGCCATGCTAATTAGTATATAAATGTATATATATATATGTGTGTATATATATATATATAAGTATACGTATGTATATATATATATAAGAATACGTATTTATATATATAGGCATATATATGAATATATCTGTATTTATGTGTATTTATACATGTATGTATGTATACATATGTATATATATGTAGGTATGTATATATTTATGTGTAATTATATATATTTATATGTATGTATATGTATAAATATGTTTATTTATATGTATATATGTATGTATACATATCAATATGTATATATATACGAATATAAATGTATGTATATGTATGTGTATATATATATATATGTTTATACATATGTTTATGAATTTTATATTATAAGAGTGTTGGTTGTCACTATATCACTTTATGGGTAAGTGTCGAACTAAGTGCAATATAATATGGATTGTGCTCAATATGTAGGATAGAGCTATTATATAATAATAATAATGATAATAATAATAATAATAATAATAATAATAAATAAATGTATATTAGATATATAAACTAGACAACTACAGAAAAAAAAATCCGACGCACTGAAACTGGTGAGATTTTAAATCACCATACACACAAACCTAAAAATAGTAAATTTCTTAGACGTAACACTGAATTTAACTAATTGCACATACGAACCCTACAAAAAAGACAGCGACACATCAACCTACATACGCACATCTTCAAACCACCACCCTCAATTACCAAACAAACCCCTAAATCTATCAGCCGTAGACTATCCAGCAACTCCTCCAACATCGATATTTTTAACAAACACAAACACATATACGACAAAGCATTAAAAGACAAATCTAAGAACAGAAGTAGGAACATTATTTGGTTTAACCCACCTTACAATAAATGCATATCATACAATATAGGTAGCGACTTCCTAAACTTAATCTCTAAACACTTCCCCAATAATAGCCCCCGAGCCAAAATCTTCAATAAAATCAACATTGAGGTTAGCTACAGTTGCACAAACAACATGGCACAGATAACAAAATAAAATACAACAAAAAAAGTACATCCACCAACAGTACACCACACTCCTCCAACCAATGCAATTGTAGGGTCAAAAGCACATGCCCCTGCCAAACAAATGTTTGTATAAAAACGTCATATACAAAGCCACGGTAAAAATAAACAACTCCGTCAAACATTACATCGGTGCAACGGAGGGCACCATTAAACAAAGAATCTAAAACCATAATCATTCTTTCAAAAACAGAAAGTACGCATCTAATACCTCCTTATCCTCGTACATATGGCAGCTAAAAGACACAAACATCCCTCCCACAATCACCTGAGAGATACTAAAACAATCACCTGCCTACAACAAAACATCAAAAAAATACCTCCTTTACCTTCACGAAAAATTAGCCATAATCACCTATCCATCACAAAGCACCCTACTAAATAAAATATCTGAAATTTTTTCAAAATGTAGGCATGAGAACAAACACCTTCTTTCACACTTCGATCCATACAAATAACCCACCTAACACCTCAATTATATATTTAAAAAAACAATCTGAAGTACCGTAAGTACCATTTTCCTCCTCCAACCATCACACCTGCCACACAATACGTACCATCTTTTCTATTAACCCTCATACTCTTATCCACACGCCTCCACTATCTGCTATCTTAACTTTTTACGAGCATTAGAAATAGGACCCATCGCTCTACATTCACCTTACCTACCAAATTCACTCTAAACGTTTCTACAATAGTTTATTTACCACACAACATCAAGAAAAACATTTAACTATTAAATAACAATCCCAGCAGCCCAACTATCACCCAAACCCGCCATCTATTTCCCTAATCAATTTGTTAATTTTTCTATAACAACACCCTACCCCTCAATTATAATCATCTTCATACACAAACACGCTAACTATTATCATAACCCCTTTCTTATTTTATTACGCACATACCACCAAAGAGATCTGCAGTATATAATATTTATGCAACATTTAATTTATTTATTATTATCATTATTATATAATTCCCTCCCCTAAATATTACACAAACATATTACATCACAATACAATATAATCTTATTTATACCCATTGTCATCCTAGCCTACCATAACACAACCGTTCAAATACGCTTACAAATCAAGTCCTTATTCATTCTCCTCGACATGCAGTGATGATGTTTTGTTCCATAGCTATAGTCACCTATGCACACAGAAATAAAATTATGTAACGAATTCATTCCCACTTAACTGACGCGCTACGTTTGTAGCCTGGCTTAACTTCATAAAAACACGCATCTATACGTAACACACACACACACACACACACTACCATATACACACTTAAATACACTCACACTTACAACCACACATAAACGAAATCCCAACGGTTTTCTGTTTGTATTTTTTCGTATTTTCGATTTTCGATTCATTCCATCTTCTTAACTGCCTGATGATTGTTGCTTTGCAAAAAACTCCATGAAACCCAGGGTTAGAGACAATATTCCATGAAGTAAATGTATATATATATCTAATATATATTTATTTATTATTATTATATGCTTATGAATAAAAATTTGTATACGTATATATATATGTATATATGTTTATGTATATATGTATATGTACATATGTATATGTATATATATACGTATATATACATGTATATATTTATATGTATATATGTATGCCTATTTATACATGTATGCATATGGATATATGTATATGTATGTATATACATATAAATATATATATATGTGTATATATATATATATATACATGTATATATGTAAATATATAAATATATAAGTAAATATACATGTATATAAGTATATGTGCAGATATATGTATATATGTATAAATATTGGGCCATCATCAGGGGAGAATCTATTACAAAAGTGATGTAACTTTTGTTTTAGCAAATACTACTGTGTAAGGACGTCTTTGCTGTTGGAGATTATGGCGTTTGCTTTTAAATGTAATTCTGTAAATCGTGCGAGTAGCTAAAGACATTTAAGTACATTAGCACTGGTTTGAAAATTAATTCTATTAAGTGCTGGTTGCAGGTTTCTAATATATAGTGCTTCGAGAATCTGAAGTTTTTGTTTATTATTTTGATGTTCGAGTATTGTTGTGTTGTCGGTGAAAATTTTCCGTAGTCGGGCAGAAAGTACTTGGGATACATACAACTATGGACAATACATAAATCAATTCCCCCCGAATACGATAAAAGTAATACGGGAATTCGAACGGATCCAGAAGAAAATATGTAGGCATAAAATGTCTATTATGTTTAATGAAATTTGCATTAACGAAGAAATGCTGCCTAAATATACACATGTATATATGTATATATACATGTATCTATGTATATATATATATATGTATACATATGCATATGTATATATATAAGTGTGTATATATATAAATATATATATACATATATGTATATATATATATTTGTATATACATATACATATGTATATGTATATTTGTATACACACATATATATGTATGACTATTTGTATATACATATAAATATGTATATATATATTTGTACATACATATCTATATATAGATATGCATATATATATTTGTATTTCAAAAATGCAGTCTGGACGTGAGGACACTTTAGAAGAATATGCAATAAAATTCTGTTTTAAACTTGGAAAAAATGCCACAGAAATGCATGGACTGCTTTTCGACCATCTTGCATGAATCGAGCACCAGTTTTTGAGTGGCATAAGAGATTCAAGGAAGGCAGCAGTCTGTGAGGGATGATGAGAGGTGTTGGAGGAATAAGGAAGTCAATAGACCAGAGTTGATTGGCCAAATGGTTATGGTTAAGGTTACTATGTTGAGGTTTTAAGGGAGTTCAGGAAGAGATTCCGTCGGAAGAGACCAGCACTCTTCAAATCGGGTCAGTGGCATTTCCACCCGGACAATGCACCAGTCCACAACTCTATCCTTGTCACAGACTATTTGACCAAGATGGGCATCAAGACACTTCCTTCGCCCTCCTTATAGTCCAGACGTTGTTCCCTGTGACTTTTGGTTATTCCCTAAGCTCAGGGGCTGTCATTATGAGACAATTGAGGAGATGAAAGACGCTATGACGAAGGTCATTGACACGCTCACACAAGAGGACTTCATGGAGCATTCCAGAAGTTGTTGGAACAGTACAACAGGTGCATTGCAGCTGGAGGAGATTTCTTCGAATGGGACAAGAGTTTCATGTGTGTACTATAAATAAAAGTGGCCATGCAAAAAAAGTCTGAAAACTTATCGTATGCACCTCGTACATGTATATATATATATATATATATATATACACACGCTCACACAAGAGGACTTCCATGGATCCTTTCAGAAGTTGTTGGAACGGTACAACAAATGCATTGCAGCCGGAGGAGATTATTTGGAAGGGGACTGGAGTTTCATGTGTGTACTATCAATAAAAGTGCCCATACGAAAAAAGTCTGGAAACTTATCTGATGATCCTCGTATATATATTTATATATAGGTAATTTTCAATCCTATAATTCCGGAGTAGGAAACAATTCTGTCAAGATAAATAAATTGTTCAAATTTCGAATACATAAATATTTCAGGTAAATAGCCCAATGTAAATAAATTTACTGAGCAAATAGTATTATTTCAAGGAAAAAACCAATATTCGGTCACATTTAGATAATAGATTTATTTCCATCTTGTTAAGTGCATTGATATGAATCAAAGACTCTAAAATAATTTTTAACAGGACTTTAAAAGATCCAATTGGAAAATAAAATAAATTACAACCAGATAGGAAGGATAGACAAAGGGGGGAAATTCATTTCAGCTAAGTATAGTGTTTACCCATGTAAGTTTCGTTCCGTTCCTTATACGTTTCAGATTAAGACAACTATAAAACCAATAAACTTAACACTTTAGCAATTACAGTAATACATATTCACATTTCAACCATTTCTAACAAAAATTATCAATTTTAATTCTATTATGTTACCATTGTTTCTTTGAAAGGTACCAAAACCCCTGCCGTTAATGGTAAGACTACTTTAACTATGTTAAAATATTTATACCAATTTAATAAATTACAGTTAAATATTCATTTTGACTAACTATTCAAATTTTCCACTATAGTTTAAATTTATTTCCATGCCTACATCTAGCTATTAAATCACATCTCTGATTTCACAGGATACCGGGATCAGGATACAACATATTTTTTCTTCTTGACACAAATTACATCAACCATCAAAGCAGATCGGAGTATTAGACCTTTTTAATATACTCCATTAAATTTCAGGGGTAAGCCCTTATTTTTCAATTTCCAAAAATGTTTGAATAAGGCTGTTTATTTTTTTAAACGTTCATGAGAAAACGAATGAAAGTGGTTATTAAACCTTAATTTCCATCTCGTCCATGAAATTCCGATATAAGTTTTTATTTTTATTTTTAATGTTTTCTTTTGGGAAGAATCCTACATTTTTTAAATTACTCCAACCTTTCATTGGACAATTAATTTTAATTTTACAATTGCAATTGTTTTCTTCTTCTTCTTCTTCTTCTTCTTCTTCTTCTTCTTCTTCTTCTTCTTCTTCTTCTTCTTCTACTACTACTACTACTACTACTACTATTATTATTATTATTATTATTGTTCATTTGGTCATGATATCTCCTAATTCTTTCATTATTATGAGTGTTAATCGTTTTGAAGAAATTTCTCGTGCAAGAGTAACTGATTTTTAAAGTTTTCCTATTAAACATTTTATGTAATATGTTATATTGGTTAAAGTATTTATCTATCAATTTTTAAAAATATTTTTCCTATATTTATATTCTCAAGTTTACAAAAAGTGGGGTTGAACCATGTAATTTTCCTTTTTCTATTTTTACGACAATTTACCTTATCATTACAATTCGTATTTTCTTTATTCATATCCAATTTATTATTATTAATAATATTATTAGGCATTTTCGGCTCTAGATAAGTACACACTTCTTTGATCCCGCTATTCTTGAGGGCTTCAATACACATTCTACTACTTTCATGGAAAAGTTTCTTATTTGATGATAATCTACTTATTCTCGTATTAACAGCTTTAGGAAGTTGTTTAATTATAGAATTTGGGTGATTAGAATTTACATAAATATAGGGAGGATATTCGTCTGTTTTAAGGAATGGTCTATAAGAGTTGTCAAAGAGGTTTAGTGTAACATCTAGAAAATTTGCTACTTTTATATTAGAAGAAATTTCCATTTTAAATCCAAAGAATTTAAAGGTTCTTATAATCTTTTTTTGTGTACTCGAACACTTAGAACCATCACTATTGGTGATGTATAATATTCCGTCATTATGGTATAAACCTAATTGAATGGGGTCAACTATTCTGCTAAGTGTATCCAATATATATAAACCCACGAGGTTTGCTATTTGAGCAGAATCGTATCCAGCCATTCTGCATAGAGCAAATGTGGTATTTTGGTGGTAGCAGCGCGCAAGGCGACGGATGAATGACTATATATTGTATTGTTGAATGGGTCGGCGAATGTGGCTAGCTAGGTTCCCTTAGTAAAAACATAGTTAATGCAAGACCACACCCTTCCCCTTCCCCCCAAAACTTAAGGCCTTGTGCCTTCCTGTAAATAATCTACAGGAAATAAACAGAATCGTATCCAGCCATAGGAACATCAAAATTATCCTAGCCAGTTTTTACCCACGCAGAATCATTATTCTTAAGTATAGTTTTCCTACACGCTAATATTATTTGGTATTGTTAATCTGTTATTTTCACATATTTTTGCACAGTTAATACTATCAATTAGAACTTTTTTTTTGTTATAGATGGATAAAACGCGATTATGTCAAATTGAATTAAAGTAATCTTGTTTTTGTTTTTATATTTCTAAACCATTCAATTGTATCATTTAAATTCTTTCAAAGGTTAATATGGGTAGGTTTTTGTATCTTAATTATAATATTTTGAATAATATATTAAGATTATCCCTATTCAGTTTTAGAGGGGTTAATTTATCTTGACTGTAATTTCTTCTCAAAATTAGGTTTATGGTCTTTAATTGAGATGTACACATCTTTCATTTTAAATTTCCTTAACAAATCTTCAATATGTAATTTATTAGCAAACTTAAGGGTATCGTTATTTATTTGGGAAATAGTATCTTTGTGGACAATTTTGTAATTATCGGTAATTTTATTCCCTAGAATGTCCTGGTAATAAGAGGGGTTGATTTTATATATGTTTTTTGATTATCAGCTCTTACCCATATACATTTTGAATTTTTCAATTTCATTCATATCCATGTTTGATTTAGTTTGAAAATTATTTTGATTCCTTCTAAATCTAATTTTCTTAATTAATTTAAATAAGTCAGCCTCAAATGAGTCCAACTGTTTGTTGCTTGGAGGTGTTCTGAGGGACTTAAGGTTACTTACCTCTTTTTTTTTTGTGCAGTTCATATCATAAGAGGGTTCCAGATAGAAAAAAGGTTTTCCACTGTATCCTTTTTATGAAGTCTACTATCTTTTCAGTTAGAGATAGCTGGAATGCATGGTAAGTTGGATTAGGGATGAAAACATATATTTATATATACATATATATGTGTATATTTATATACATATATATGTATAAACATATATGTATATATATAAACATATATATATGTGTATATATATGTATGTAAATATATGTATATATATATATATATATATGAATATATATATGTACATGTATATATATATATATATATGCATGTATATATTTATATTTCAGTCATACATCCAAGATGCATCAAGGTAGGTCTTCAGTGATGCACTGTCTTCATCGCCGATTTCGGGTTTTTTGCATCATATCGGCTCCGACAGAAACCCCGGCATGACTCTGTAAGAGCCAAGCCGCCTCCTTGATCGCGACGTGCTACGCTCGTGCCTCTACCAAAGCAAAAAAGATAATATGGCCGGACTTCAGCCGTTCTTATAGACATCCGTCAATTGTCATCTTTATTTCTTCCATGGCTCTGATCTCTTTAGCCAAATCCACTTTGACGCCCTCAGAACTGTGTTGGTAATGTCCTTCAGCGCCCTCACTCTAGCTGCCCTGACTATACTAATTTTTGCTAGGGCTCTGCCCAAAGACTGTCCAGCAAAGCCCCTACAACCAACTTCTACGAGGTCATAATGTATCTTCCATGACTTTTGTTGACATTGTTCGACCAATATACATATATGTATATATTTATGAATATATATATATATATATATACACTAGTAGACAAGTTCACCGACCCAGGAAGCAGTGTTTCATCGACCGAGACAGACATCAACACGAGACTAGCAAAGGCATGGACAGCTAACGATAGGCTATCGGTTATATGGAAGACAGACCAGACTGATAAAATGAAACACAGCTTTTTCCAAGCAGCGGTCGTGTCGATACTGCTGTATGGATGCACTATATGGACGCTAAGTAAACATATGCCGAAAAATTTGACGGCAATTACACAAGAATGGTGCGAGCAATATTGAACAAGTCCTTGAGGCAGCACCGCACAAAGCAGCAGCTGTACGGCCACTTACCACCCATCACAAAGACTATGCAAGTTAGACGAACCAGACATGCGGGATACTGCTGGAGAAGTAAGGACGAACTCATAAGTGACATGCTGCTATGAACCTTTTCACATGGACGAGCGAAGGCAGGACGACCAGTTAGAACCTACATAAAACAGCCCTGTACCGATACAGGATGTAACATTAAGGACGTACAGGAAGCGATGGACGATAGAGAAGAGTGGCGAGAAATGATGATGATATATATATATATATATATATATATGCACATGTATATATATATATATATATGTGTGTGTATATATATGTATATTTTTTGTTGGTGACCGTAGTCGACGGCAACCAGAAGGTACCCTTTTTCAATAGCTACTACACCGAGGGGTAGGAAAGGGCGCTACTCCTTTCCCTGGATTGCTCTACTTTACCCTTGATACGTACCTTATATTGCTGAGTGTTAAGCAAGGAGCTATCGAGTACCATTTTTAAAGTCTTTGGAATGATACGACTTGGGATTGAACCCAGGTCTAACGGAGCATTAGTCGAATACTACCCACTAGGCCAATATATATATATATATATATATATATATATATATATATATGTTTGTATATATATATATGTTTGTATATTTATATATATCTATGTATATACATGTGTATATATATATGTATATATACATATGTGCCTGTATATGTATACATATATATGTATATATACATGTATGTACATGTATATATATGTATGTATATACGAGGTGCATTCAATAAGTTTCCAGATTTACTTTGTACAGGCATTTAAAATTGAATTCACTATGTTATTGCAATACATCGTATGAGATGACTGACCAACTTTTATGATTTCAGCTTCAAATCAACAGCTACTGCAGCAATTGGAATTCACCCTACTAAAGTCTGATTGTCACAGCTGGTGAATTTCAAAAATGCAATCTGGACCTGAGGACACTTTAGAAGAACAATATGCAATAAAATTCAGTTTTAAACTTGGAAAAAATGCAGCAGAAACGTATGGAATGCTTCAGACTGCTTTTTGACTATCTTGCATGAATCGAACATCAGTTTTTGAGTGGCATAAGAGATTCAAGGAAGGCAGGGAGTCTGTGAGGGATGATGAGAGGTGTGGAAGGAGTAAGGAAGTAAGAACACCAGAGTTGATTGGCCAAAGGGTGAGGGTTACTATGTTGAGGTTTTAAGGGAGTTCAGGAAGAGATTCCGTCAGAAGAGACCAGCACTCTTCAAATCGGGTCAGTGGCATTTCCACCAAGACAATGCACCAGTCCACAACTCCATCCTTGTCACAGACTATTTGACCAAGATGGGCATCAAGACACTTCCTAACCGTCCGAATAGTCCAGACGTTGCTCCCTGTGACTTTTGGTTATTCCCTCAGCTCAGAGGCTGTCGTTATGAGAGAATTGAGGAGATGAAAGAGGCTGTGACAAGGGTCATTGACACGCTCATACAAGAGGACTTCCATGGGGCCTTCGAGAAGTTGTTGGAACGGTACAACAAGTGCATTGCAGCCGGAGGAGATTACTTTGAAGGGGACTAGAGTTTCATGTGTGTACTATCAATAAAAGTGGCCATACGAAAAAAGTCTGAAAACTCATCGCATGCACCTCGTACAAGCATATATTTATGTATATATACATATGTGTATGTATATGTATATATATTTGTATATAAGTATATATATATATATGCATAGATATGTATATATATATATATATGCATATATATATGTATATATATATATGCATATATATATGTATATATATATATATGCATATATATATGTATATATATATATGTATATATATATGTGTGTGTGTGTATATATAAATATTTGTGTGTATATATATATGTGTGTGTGTGTGTGGTTACACAGCAGTCGTTTATCGTAGCATTTTTGATTTAATAGTAAAGTCACATTTTGTTTACATAATTTAATTAAGATCTTTTCGAGTTCCCTGATAAGGGTCTTGGTTTCATAAATAAATTATATTTATCAATAATGGGTTTCCCAACTTCATTGTTGATACCGAAATTAAACAATTCATTAATAAACCAGAACCACCTAACATAGACAATAACCTAAACCATAAACAATTAATAAATTTATACTACAAAAACTTATTTCATAGTACTTATAAGATGAACATGTATTAAAAAACCTTATCCAAAAAAATGTTCTCCCTACAGACCCTATAAAAATGTTAGACTTATCATAAACTACAATAAATTTAAAACCTCCCATCTAATTATTTCTAATAACATTTCCCCCCTCTACTGAACTTCTTGATAGGACCAACGACGTATATATGTTCAAATGTCCCTTGGGAGACTGTCTCCAAAGAAAATAGAGCGTATGTTGGTCTTACCACTACAACTCTTTCTAGACGACTTACAATGCACCTTAATGATTCTAGTTCCATAGTCTTACATCTGAAAACCCATTCTATTCCTAAATCCAAGTTTCGAAAAATTCTACTTGAAAACACCACGATAATTGCACACGAATTGATAAGCTACGACTACAAATTCTAGAAGCCCTATATAAAAAAAAAAAAAAAATTAAAATCAATAGAATTAATTTTGAAAATAGCGACAATGTTTTGAAATGCCTTTATAATTTTTTTTTTCAATATTCCGTATTTCTTGATAATATTCTATTTCTGTTGATAGCTTTCTGTTTTTTAAATTCATCGGCATCTTTTTATCCAATTCTGCGTTTGCATAAGTTTGTTATTAAGCTTCTAAGGAGACAATCATCTGGAGGTTACAGGTTCAATCCTAACTGCAGGCAAGTAACAATACAGGAATACTTAACACTTGTACCCGGTTATGGCTAACGGAATCAGAACAGGCGACCCCCGTGGATTCAATAAAGGACGTAGTTCGAAGTTCCGCGAAGGTTCCTGAGTTTGACAAACACCTGAAGAAGGTCGGAGGACATATCGGCCGAAACGTTGGGGAAATAACAATAAAGATGAAGACAATAGTTCGAAAACTCTTAATGATAAAAAAGATAGTTTTATGTTATAAAACCCCAAAAACTTTCAAAACTCTTTAAAAAATCACTCTTTACACATGCAATCAGCTCTGATGATGGCCTATGAAGGGTCTGAAAGCGCTCTGTAAAATTTTGGGAATTTCATCCACCAATTCTAACCTGAAAACTAGACACTTATCATGAAACTCGAATGGATCTCAATGAAATTATATAAACAAAATGTGTCTTTACAATTTAATCGAACATGTATATATATATATATATATATATATATACGTATATATATATATATATATATATATATATATATATATATATATATATATACATATATATATATATATATATATACATATATATATATATATATATATACATATATATATATATATATATATACGTATATATATATATATACGTATATATATACGTATATATATATATATACGTATATATATATATATATGTATGTATATATATATATATATATATATATATACGTATGTCTAAATATATATATATATATATACGTATATATATATATACGTATATATATATATATATATATATATATATATATGAATATATATATGTATGTATATATATATGTATGTATACATATATATGTATGTATATATATGTATATATATTTATGTCAATCTATATATATATATATATATATACTCAGACAGCAAATCGGATTGTTTTTTTAATCTTCAAGTGATGACATTCAAGTTTTCTCGCTAGTTTCTTACTTAGTGGTCAAGTTGGTAAAGAAAGAACCCTATATTAGCCAAAGGGCTTTCGACCATTTCGCTGGTCATCTTCTGGGGTCGTATTAGATCGTTTGTTGCTGTGAGTATTATATTTATTCGGAGTGTCTTTTTTTCAAAATTATATATACAAATTATTGATTGGGTTATTCATTCTGTTAGGCTGGGTGGTTTGTTTTTGAGAATTCGAATAAATATAAAATTCACTGCAACAAACGATCTAACAAGACACGATCTAACTTTGGATTGGTTTGGTTTGGTTGGTTTTATGGCATATCAACCTTTGTAGGTTATTTAACGCCAAATCCATTTTTATGTAAATAATCTGTTCTATTGAAAACAGTTCAGTTTAGCATAAGTACAGTTTAATTGTCAAAAACATTTCCATTTCTAACTATTCAAGCAGTTATATGTAATAATTCAGTTAAGTGTAAATACAGTTTTAATGTCGAAAAACAGTTCTATTTCAAATAATTCAGTTAAGCATAAGCACGCAGTTTAAGTGTAAGTACGGTTTAATTGTCAAAAACGTTTCTATTTCAAGCTATTCAGTTTACTCAATTCATTTTAGCATAAGTATGATGTTAGTTCTATTCAACCCATAGATAGGGCCCTATCAGGTGCTACCACTCCGGGCCAGAGTGGACCTGGGAGCGATGGCAATGAAGGGGTACACCGCATTCCCCAAAGCTCCAGCACTGCTTGAACCTCACCATCAGATTGTTTAGTGTCATATCCAGGACACTCGTAAGGAGGGGGTCTTACCCCTCTGCAGAGGTGCAGTCAGTGTATTCTGCATCCCCAGCCGACTGGGCAATCTAACTTTGGAGACGTCACAATCAAATACTTAACGACACCACTTTTTTTTTTTTTTCGCGGAGTCTTACCTCTTTGCAGGGGGAGGATACAGAGAATGCATTCTAAGCCTCATCAACAGAGAGAAAGACCATTTCGTTTAAGCAAGATGCTGGGCGGAAAAAATGAGTGGTTGTTAGTAGGAAAGAAATGAAATTTACCGGTGGCATGCAAAATGTACATTTACCTTATATTACAGTGACCTGAATTTTGTATGTATATATTAACCAACCCCTCTGCAAGGATAGGGTGTGACACAAGGTCAACTTTTAAGAGGAGTTTAACAGGTTCGAGTTCTGAGTTTTCCTTCTTGACTGGTTGCCTTACAAGGCTAAAGATCTTTGGCTGCCTTACTATTTTTCATAACTGGAGTGAGAATAGTTGGATACATACCTTTCCCAATGGTATTAGTGCTATGGGAAATGCAAACAGCCTCGTCCAGGATTTGAACTCGAGTCACCGTGTCCATTTCCAATGACGATAACAATCACACCACGGACACCTCCATATGTATGTATGTATATTATCGGGACTCAATAAAATGGCAGATTGTTGTGAGCCTTTCGTTAGTGCAATAGCTTAGAATAACCTAATCAAGAAATTTACAATCCAATTTTCAATTTCATAATCGTAGCGTAGGTTTTCAGTTTACACTCCCCTGATCAATATAATTTCTCAAGGGAGATAACTATCAAGTACTAATTATAATAAGAATACTTCCTATGTATTTATTAATTTAGATTTAGTTGTAAATTCTATAAATAGGTTGTTACTCAACATCAAACTTAATTGCCACCAGAGAGCGAGGGGCGTCTTAGAACTTTTTGAAGAAAAATCTGATAAGTTTCATTTGTACAGAAAGTAAATATAATGACTCAATAATAGTAAATAGAATGACTAAATTAATACAGGAAACAAATAATAATTTTAAAAAAGAGTCTAATTCATCTGAGAAACAATTTTTTTAAAACCTAGAGCGAACAGCATAGCAAATTTTTAGTGACCGTTGATAACAAAAGATGAAATATTTTATTTATATATCATTACTTAATAAAACAAGATCATCATACTTTATGATTAATATATATATATATATATATATATACTCAAAAAGCAATATGACGACGAAGTTCTATATATATATATATATATATATAAGTGTGTGTGTGTATATATATATATATATATATATAAGTGTGTGTGTGTGTGTGTGTGTGTGCGCGCGCGCACGTACAATATTTTGTAGTGTCAGTTATCTAGATAATGTCTCAAATATGTATCATTATTTAATACGAATAGTCATCATAGTTGATGGCTACGGAGATGCGCATCCACACTCACAGAGAGAGAGAGATCAAGTCATGCTGATAGCACGAAGTTCCCTGACTCTTGTCATCCGTCCCGATCACCCATCGCTATTAGTAGGTCTTCTAGACTGCATCCAGTCTCTGCACAGAGCTGATTTAAGTCCTTGCTTGTCGGCCAACATTGCCGTGACCATATGTCCATAAGAGAGCGTTGCTTATGATTTCGTTCTTACTTCTCCAGCAATGTCTCGTATGTCTTGTTCAGATGTTCAATAAATCCAATCCCCAAAGGGGGTAAAAGCCTGTGGGAATTGGTCTCCTGAGACCGAAGGAAATCTCCAGTCAAAAAGCCACACTCGGCTAGATCTGCACCCCGGCCAAAGCGTACCATATCGACTGGAAAGTCAGTCGAATACTATTAAAAAAAAACAGAATAAAGCCAACCAAAGAGGGTAAGGCAAAGTACATTTTATTGATTTAAAAATCCACACAACAAATAAAATTTGCATAAATATACGTTTTATCGATTAAAATCACCCAGGAAAAAAATCTACCCACCAAGCAAAAAATGATCTCTCTGTTCACAAATGTTAAGCCCTTCAGATCTGTGATTAAGAAATTCTTTCGGGTTATTATAAGAAATAACACTTAAGTAAATAATATGTTAGGGACTAACCTAAAATAGAAATACATTATATATATATATATATTTATGAATTATGAAAATCAGATATATGAAAGATAAGGCATTAAAGACAATTAAATTTAAAATTTGAAGAAATTTCTATTCATTTTTTATATGTAAATTAACATTTATGCTTAATTTAAAAATTTTGTTTTGACGTAAATATAAGACCAATGAGCAGAACAATAGAATATAAAGGCATTTTTTTTTCAATATTTTGTAGATCCGCCGTAAGCTTTGATAACCTAAAAAATTCAGCTTGGCATACGATCAACTCGTTTCTGAAGTTGAAGCGGAGGTATTTTCCCCATGCGTCTAAGATTGCGTTTTTGAGATTAGAAATTACATAGTACTGTCGATTTCCTTCATAAACTTTTGCAACAATCAATCCCCACAAATTTTATATAGGATTGAGGTCTGGAGAGCACGTTGAGTGGTCAAGAAGTCTTATTTTTGTTCTAGCCAATACTTCATTGTCATTGATGCATTGTAGATAGCAACATTATCTTGCTAAAAATCCATTCTTCTTCACATAGATAGGACCTTTATCAGGTGCTACCATTCCGGGCCAGAGTAAACCAGGGAACGATGGTAATGAAGGGACACCCTGCATTCCCCAATGCTCCAGTATTACTAGTACCTCACCATCAGATTGTTTAGTGTCATAAACAGGACACTCGTTGGGGAGGGGTCTTAGCCCTCTGCAGAGAAGCAGTCGGTGTATTCTACTGCCCCAGCCGACTGGGCAATTCTTTGTCTGGACCTTGAAAGAATTTCGTCTTATATAGTTTTCTTTTCAAATCGGATCAACTTTGGTCTTTCTTTATTTTTTACTGCGAAGGTCGTAGATTGGTCGAAAAATTACTTCTAATTTTATTTTATGCGAGAAATTCTATCAACATTTCACCGTGCGCGGAGTTTATATGCAGACGCATTTTTTCATTTTGTAAAGAATCTCGGCCCCGGCAACATTCGGTGAGTGTTCTCCTGTTCTGTTTATTGGAATTGGCATCATTTTCTTTGTACGATAAATCATAAGAGATTTCTATCAGTCCTATAACACTATGATTATATATATATATATATATATATATATATATATATATATATATATATGCAAATTTCATTAAACATAATAGACATTTTATGCCTACATATTTTCTTCTGGATCCGTTCGAATTCCCGTATTACTTTTATCGTATTCGGGGGTAATTGATTTAGGTATTGTCCATAGTTGTATGTATCCCTAGTACTTTCTGCCCGACTTTGGGCCATCATCAGGGGAGAATCTATTACAAAAGTGATGTAACTTTTGTTTTAGCAAATTACTACTGTGTAAGGACGTCTTTGCCGTTGAAGATTATGACGTTTGCTTTTAAATGTAATTCTGTAAATAAAAATAATATAAATATAATAATATATAATAATAAATATAATAATACAAATAAATATATATATATATATTATATTATATTATATTATATATATATATATATATATATATATATATATATATTATATTGTGGCAAGGAAGGATAGATAAACTAAACTAAGTGAAACCTTACGAACCAATGCACGTGTATTTTTTGCAACATGGATCAGAAAATGAACCTTGTTATGAAATCAACTCTTAACATACCGACTCTTCCCGTAACGACTTCGCCATAAAATCTTTTCAAGCAACTGCACTCTGGTTTTTGCTAAAATACTATTGAAATTGTTACCAAAATTTTTTTTTTTCAAATTCCACATAATGTATTTATACTTAAAAAGCAAAGATGCATATCTAATTGATCATATTGACACAGTTAAAGATGTTGAAATGCAGTGATAGTCGACAAATACTGTTAGGAGACAGTAAATAGTTATCTTCCTAAGATACCTCGCATGTCCATTGGGGGTCCGATAAGGTGCCACATGACAGAAACCCATTCTCTCTTCTTTGAACAGTAGGGAATGTGGTTTAATGTGAGGGTGCCCCACGGGAAGCAACCCTTCGGCTAGACGGTTTTTAAAATTGCTTAGATTCCGTCGGCATTCTTTTTCAGGGTCACCACAGCAATAAACGTTAGACAAGAGAAAAAGTACTGCTTGGAAGCGAGTCCTTCCTCCCCCGTAACGAGCAGAAGTGCTGAGAAGCAACGCATTGATCCGAGACACACTGTACATGCTTCAGACTTTGATTTTTGACAAAAATGCTAATCTACTCGGAAATAATGTCTGTCTTTCTTTCTTTCTTTTCTTGTCTTTCTTTTTTTTTTAACAAGGGCTAAAGGATACAACTGTCATTTGAACAATTTGTATTTAAACTTCTTTAAAGACGCAAATTACAAAAAGATGCTAACAATTACTCGTACATTTTCCTTTAACCTGGATGCAGGTGTCGGGATACAATAAATTATCTACTTTTGCTAATCGGCATGCCGTTAGGAGTCCTTCCTGGAAAGGGTCCTGAAAGTCCCTGAAACCCACCCTCGATCTCTATTTGCCTTTGTTCTTTCAATAGTAGAGACATTGTCTCTGACCTTGCCCGAGAACGGTAAAGCTATATGTCTATATTACCTACACACATCAAGTAAGCCTTTTTTCTATTTGTCACTTCTACTAATTGCTTGTAAATGGAAGGATATTTGTATGGATTTATCTGTTGGGACTCGTTAATGTATTCTTTATCGTAATATCACTGGCATGTTTAGTGTATATATTAGATGTTGCTGTATGTGTAAATGAGTTTATCTTGTCTTTCCTTCCGTGCTGTTCAATATTACTATATCATGGACATACTCGAGCTAATATTGGTCCTTGGTGAGTGGGGATTTGGTTTAATATCATTCCTACCACCAGGCATTCTAATTTGGGGTTAATACGTGTTTCATCAAATTTTTAATTACCATTTGTAATGTTCGTTCACTTACGTCTAAAATTTCTCTATCAATATCAGACATCAATTCTTAAATACACGAGGGTTGTTTTGAAACAGTACACCTTTCAAAGATCCACAAAAATAAATTTTATCGGTCATGTAGAAGTCAAACATATCCGATAAAATAAAACGCATTTTTTCAAGCAGCGGCCGTGTCAATACTACTCTTCAGATGCACTATGTGAACGCTGACAAAGTATATAGAGAAAAAGCTAGACAGGAATTGCACAAGAATGCTACGAGCTATACTGAACAAATCCTGGAAGCAACATCCCACAAAAAAGCAGCTGTACGACCACCTACCTCCCATCTCTAAAACCACCCAAATAAGACGAAAAAGACATGTGGGACACGGCTGGAAAAGTAGGGATGAACTCATAAGCGTCGTTCTCCTGTGGACCCCTTCAAACGGACGTGCAAGTGTTGGACAACCAATTAGAACATATCACCCACAGCTTTGTGCGGTCATAGGATGTAGTCTGGAGGACCTACCGGAAGTGATGGACGATAAAGACAAATAGCGAGAGAGAGAGAGAGTCAGGGAAATCTGTGCTAGTGGCACGAGATGATGATGATGATGATGATACGTGAAGAAAGTCTTATTTTGTCTTTGGAAAACTACATAGCTGACACGGCACAAAGAATGGATGCTTATATGAGGCTAGAGCATGACTCAATTTTTTAGATTTCTAAATACTGTTGTCTTTGAGTACTGTAGTGCTATATGACTAATATTTAGCATAAAATATTCGTGCTCTTAATTTTTACACTCTTCTTCCTGGAGTTATGCCTTTTATTAAACATTATTGTATACAATGTGTGTGTGTGTGTGTGTGTGTGTGTGTGTGTGTGTGTGTGTGTGTGTGAATAGTGGAGCAGGATGAATTATAGTTTTCTTAAAGAATTATTAAACACCTTCTTTTTTTTATCTGAGCGGTCATCATAATCATCAAGGGGTGCCGACAGCACGGATTCCTTTGGTTCTCTCTCACCATCTGTTCCTATCGATCATCGTTCTTGACTAGTCCTCGAGATGGCATCTAGTGTTCACAGTGCTGATAAAAGTCAGTTTTTGCTGGTCGAAAAACACTGATGTGTCCATGTGTAGGAGTCCACTGGAGAACGTCACTTATGAGTTTGACCTTACTTCACCATCAGTGTTCAGCATGTCTTGCTCGTCTTACTTGGATGGTTTGTGAGGGAGGGATAAGTGCCCGATCAACTGCTGTTTTGTAGGGTACTGCTTCCGGAATTTGTTTCAAAGCAGCATGCAGCATCTTTGTATAGTTCCCATCCAACTTTTTCTTCAAGCATTTCATTGAAGTACAAATGGTGCAACAACACAATAGTACGGACACGGCTTCAGCTAGAAAGGGTTCCCATTTTATTTTATCCAAGTGATCAGAATTTCATATGGTTGTTAACCTGTTAATAGCAGTCTGTAATAATTAGGAAGAGATTATGCAAAAATTCTCTGTAATTGTCTTATGTAGAGATATTAATATCAAATTTGCAATTTCTCGTCGGTACAAGTGGTCGGTATTTGAGCGCACGTACTTCAATAAATATCCAGTATTTCGAATGCTGGTTTTCGAGGCGGGCAAACTTCTTTTTTACTTTCCATTTTCCAATTGTCATGTTCAGATGAAAGTCTTTTGTTCATGAACTGTCTCCATTTGTTGGTTGTAGTAGTATGCTGCCATTTCTATTTCTGTGGAACCGGATTTACATTCCTATTCTTTCTATTATTACACTTGAACGCTTTCTTTCTTAAGATGAAAAATCCGTCTCATAATGGAAGACCTGAATTACGTAATGGGTTAGCGAAAGTAGAGGGAGGAGGTCGTTAATTCGAATGGAGACACAAAGTAGAAACACTTAACTGCGTCTTTAACAATCTATATTAATAATTGGGAAGTGTTTGTTCGTCGGTCCTCTGTTGCAACACGATGTAGATATATTGAATTTCCAATACATTTTTTAAAATCATGTTCAATGCATTTTTTTATAATGAAATGAATTGTAGTGCATTTTTTTAAAGTAAAATCTTTTGTAGTGCGTTTATCTCAATAACTGGGAAGCGTTTGTAGGTTTTTCCTCTATTATTGTCTGATGTAGTGATATCAAATTTGTAATTCATTTTTATTGTATATATTTACCCAATCTCTCTGACATGGGCAGGATGGTATACAAGGTCAACTTTTAAGCGGAGAAAAGCTGGTTTGAATTCAGAATTGCCCTTCTCCTTGACGGGTTGCCAAACCAAGACTAAAGAACCCAGTCTGCTAAACTATTTTACCTATAGTTGGTGGGAGGGTAGACTGATTCATGCTCCTCCAGGCCTCGTCTAGGATTTAAACTCGTGTTATCGATTCCCCTTCTTACGACGATAACCGTTACGCTAAGTGCATTTTTATGCCCTTTTTTTTTTTTTTTTTGGAAAATCCTTTGTGGAGCATTTACATCAATAATTGATAAGAATTATTCTGTTATTTATAAGCGACCAAATGTTTTGACATAAAGTTAGCAAATTTGCAACGAAATTTTATAATAAAATCATGTTCCATATTAATTGCTGGGAAAGGTGGCTCTGGTGGTGTAATGGTTAGCAATCTAGACTAGCAAACCTTCACGGATGAGTTCGAGTCTCGTGGGTGCCCCATTCATACAGCTTTGTGCCACATCTGAGCAAATCGCTTAGTAAATTACTACTATATTAATAACTGGTTGCTATATATTTACTCAATCCCTCTTTCATGAGCCAGATGCAACACTAGGTCAAAGCTGAATCACAGATCTTATTTTTCTGATACAGGCATCATTGGGGAACGAGACAAGGGCTCGTTTACCAAAACTTTTCTCGTTCTGTGATAATGCCTGCATCAGAAAAATAAGATATCAAAGAGTTCGATTTCGGATTACCCTTATCACGTTTTTAATCAGGACTAATACCAAATCAGACAGAATATAAATTTTTGAATTTCAAAAGAAAAAAAAAGTTAAATTATTTGTCTTACTCAAACAATTATTCACACTTAATTAAACATTACTAATTAGGTATACAGGTAGTTCTTCAAGCTGTAGATATAGAATAATTATTAAAATATGATTATTGCTTAGTCTTGTGTTCTGAGCTATAAGTTAAAGCTCTTATTCGCACATGCGTCAATGGTGTTCTTTCCACGATATGCGCACACATAATCAACCCTCTCTCTTTTCAGCAACCAGAAAGGCAGTTGTAAATACGTTTAAAGGCTTCAAATTGGAACACTGACCCCGTGTGTTTGACTTCGAGTCGGGTATAAACCAAGTATAAAACTACAAATGTGTTTGATATTTATCCGATCTCCTACCAGGCAGGATTTGACACTAGGTCATTTTATAGTGGTGGAGGGACAAGCACGAATCGATACACATGCACGGCCATTACAAAAATACTTGATCCTGTCGGCATCCCTCATTTTTGTGGTGCCTCAGGCGCCAAACGATGAACACAGCCCTCCCAAGCAAGTACTGCATAGAGACCAGACGGTTAGCACAATAACACCCACCCACCGGCGCGAACGTCAAGTGGACCCTAGAAAAAACTACAAATGTGTTTGACTACTTTACAGTTGGGACTAGCGATTCAAACAAAAAGCAAAAATGTTTAACTCCATGAATATCTTAAGTGTTTCTCACTTAAATCAAAATATATTTCTCTATAAAAATCTATTAAATTTTTCACAGGAAATCCATTGAAGACACGAACAGGATGTCTATAAACTGATTTTTTTTCCCATAGAAATATTCTTTTCTTACCTTGAAAATCAGCATTCGAAATCGTGACTTTTGCCTGTGGTTGAGCACTGACTATTGGCGCTAATAGAAGATGAATACATCTGGTACAAAACCAGCTACAAAGGGCTAAATTTAATAGGTCACAAGTTTGAGTCACCCAGTGAGGATCGAACTTCCTATTCAGTTATAATCATTTGTGAGACTAGCTTGTTAACCATTACTCCACAGCGAAATGCCTATAAAAGCCGTATGTGGTGAAATAATGTGCTGATACCTTTTCTCTTTGATTTGGTAGGAAGAAGCTGTGAAAACAGTGTCGAATTAAACTAGTTTCAATGTTTATGGTATCAACTATATGCGTAATATCACTTCATTCAACCATGTTCTTAAAATCCTATCTGCCATCAATTGTCTTTTTTGTTGCTGTACTCGATTCATTGAGAAGATCTTGGAAATAATGCAGGAGCTTTGATGACGGATCCTAAATCAGTAGATCGCCCCCCCCCCCCAACACACACACACACAACACACACACACACGAAGAGGATTCTTCAGTTGTGAAAACCCCGATACATCCCTCAAATATTACCAGCATTAAACGCTGGCCTAACAGTTATAACATTGATCCTTTATTGGCAAACAAGCATTTTAATCCTGTTGTTGATTGACGAAAGAATAATTAAGGGCAATTATGTCGATACTCTAGGTGAGGATGTTCAAAGGGATTTAATCATCAAATGACCCCTTACAAAATTTCGACTATTTTGTAAAAAAGCATGAATGCGAACTATCTTATGTTTTAACTAATGGAGCATTTAACCGACTTCCCACCAAGTCGATAAATGATACAAATTCGTTTTATAGTAGGGAGCCTCGAGACTTATGCACTGCTAATCCCAAAAAATGCGTGGACTCATCGGCATTCCCCCATTGGGCCACTTCAGATGCCAAAAATAAACTCAACTCTGCTAAGCTAGAATAGCCTGAGAGGAAGGCTCCCTTGAATCAAACCATCGCCAACCACTTACATACCCCTGAAGATAATAATATACCGCTATGTGTTTTAACTTATGACATGTCATCTGGGAAATGGTTTTATTTTTATTTTAAACAACTTCTAATTTTACACTGAAAGACCGCTTGATAGCATTAAGAACACAAAAAGGCGAAAAGATTTTATCTATTTCAGTCAATCTCCCCCACTCTCGCTCTCTTTGTATAATTATATATATATATATAGATAGATAGATAGAGAGAGAGAGAGAGAGAGAGAGAGAGAGAGAGAGAGAGAGAGAGCGAACGAGCGAGCGAGCGAGCGAAAAAAATCAACATATAAACATTGGTAAATAAGTTTCATCAATCCCAATTGCTTTTATCCTAAGGCCATCACCAAAGAGTAATTATTTCAATAATGTTTGCTTTTCAAATCTGAGGTTTATGAATGTTAGGGTTAGCATTCACGTTGATGAAAATCGAAGTTATTCGATAATGAGAAACTTGGTTGTTTTTTAATATTTAGTGTATAAAAATACAAATTTGGCACAAAGCCACAAAATGGGATGGGGAAGAGGTTGGTCATCACTATCCTAAATTTCAACTTAACTATTGTTATTGTTTTAAAATGAATCTTTTTTTCTTCCTCCAAGATGCTATTTTAAGTAAAAAATTAGTCCACAAAAGTTAATGAGGATGTAAATATCTGGCACTAAAATGTACATTTTGGGTGGTTTAATTTGTTGTTAAGTCCTTTTCAGTTTAGTGTTTTTAGATGATAGAAAGTTTGTTTATTTGTTTGTTTTTTTGTTTTATTTATTTTTTTTTTCCAATTCTATTATAGTGAAATCAGCGTCTCTTGTATTCTTTCGGGCGAAAATGTCGTTCTACTAGGAGTGATTTTTTATGGTTTCATGGTCGTATTCTATATCTATAATTGTTCATTCCAAAAACGGAAAGGCAGTTCTGATTTCGTTATATAATTTGGAGCAACGTGTACATTCTAAAAGGTAAATAATATTTTTACTATTACAATTTGATCTTAAGTTTTATTTGTCATAGAACTAGTATATAAATTAATATATTTGATGCGTTTGCAACAGATTCTGTTTCTACCGTTACATAGTAGGCAACGTTTTATCATTTTGATCGTAAAATTATTTCAGATAATATTTTTGTTAAAGATTTAATTGCTTCCGATCATATTTCCAGGTGTTTAGGTCTGCATTATGCGAGTATACCTAGTACTATAAATACATCTCTTAATTCGAATTTTAGTTTAAAGATATGCAAATGATTCTTGAATGTCTGCGCAATGAGATATACGGATTGATGATGACGATGATGATGATGATTATTATTATTATTATTATTATTGTTGTTGTTGTTGTTGTTGCATTCATTTTGAGAGTTTTTCATGCTAGCGTTAGCTGGTGGTCTTTCACTGGAGTTTGATTGACAGCAAGTCTCCGGGACTCTTCTCAGTATTCTGGCCGATCTTAATAATGCTATAGTCAGGATGGTCTCCACTTGTCCTCTTATTTCCAAGTCTTTCAATCACTTCACGAATCCTTTGGGAATTGTTCCAAGTGCACCAATTATATATGGTATCACCGTCACCTTCATGTTCCATAAATTCTTTAGTTCTCAAACAAGGTCAACGTACTCATCTCTCTTTTTGCTTTATTTCAGTTTTACTGATGGTATTATTATTACTATTATTGTTATTATTATTGTTATTATTATTATTGTTATTATTATTATTGTTATTATTATTGTTATTATTATTATTACTATTATAATTATTATTGTTATTATTTACTCATTGAGAGTTTTTGACATAAGTTTTAGCTGATGGTCTTTCACTGGAACCTGAATGACAGCAAGTCTCCTCGAGTCTCCAGGACTCTTCTCAGTATTCTGGCCGTCCTCGATAGTGCCGTAGTTTGGATGGTTGCCACTCGTCCTCCAACCTCCAAGTCCCCCAGTCCCTTAAATAATCCTTTAGTTACTGTACCAAAATAATAATTTTAGAGTTTAATTTCTTTGAATGAAGAAATCTGATTTTCGATTAAATTATAGTAGTACATGTGCCATAAATGTTGTTTCAGTTTGTTGATATGGTTAGATAAATTGTTAATGTTAGAACAAATTCTTATTATAATTAAATCTTATGAGTTGGATAGAGTATCTTAGAGTTGTTCGCTGTGAGAGAATTTGGAATGGAAAGGATTAGGTGTGTTTGTGTGGATTTTGTTTGTTTATTTTCATCAAATTATATCAAGGCATCTAAAATGCAATAGAAAATATAAATCTTTCGTGGTAAAGTCACACACACACACACACACACACACACACACACATACATACACACACACACACACACACACACACACACACATATATATATATATATATATATATAGTGAAATGGTAGATTGTGGTGGATCTGACAAGATGACGATAATAAGTGGAAAGGTGGATAAATCAGACACTTACCAAGGGGATTACTAAACCCTTTGTAAGTGTCTGATTTATCCACCTTTCTATTTCAAGCTATTCAGTTTAGTCAAACATAACTAATTCAGCTAATTCAGTTTAGTATAAGTATAGATTTTGTTTACACACAGTTAAATGTCAAAACAGTTCTATATTAAACAATTCAGTTTAGTGTAAGTACATTTTCAATGTCAAAAAACAGTCCCATTTCAAATAATTCAGCCTTGCATAAGCACGCAGCCTAAATGTAAGTTCGGTTTAATTGTCAAAAACATTTCTATTTCACGCCATTCATTCCAGTCAAACAATACAGTTTAGCATAAATATGCCGTTAGTTCAATTTAACCCATAGATAGGGCCCTATCAGGTGCTACCACACCGGGCCAGAGTAGACATGAGAGCAATGGCAATGAAGGGGTGCTCCGCATTCCCCAAAGCCCCAGCATCATTGGAACCTCACCATCAGATTGTTTAGTGTCATATCAGGACACTCTTTGGGGGTGGGTCTTACCTCTCTGCAGAGAGGCAGTCGGTGTATTGTACAGCCCCAGCCGACTGGGCAATGGTTTGTTTGGTTTTATAGCATATCAACTATTGTAGGTCATTTTATGCTAAATCAATTTTTATAAATATAAACAGTTATATTTCAAACAATTCAGTTTAGCAGAGGTACACAGCTTAGTTCTATTTGACCAATAGATAGGACTCTATTGAGTACCTGGGAGCGATGATAAAGGGGTATTCCAGCATTACCAGAGCCTAACCATCAGATTGCTTAGTGTCATATTTAGGACACTTGCGGGGGGAGTCTTATCCCTCTGCAGAGAAGCAGTCAGTGTGTTCTACAGCCCCAGCCGACAGGGCTATTTGTCGTTTGGATTGAGTTGCACCAATCTTCTAAATGAGGAGGCTTATTTACATTGAAAATCGATATCATGTAAAAAAAAAATCGACTATAGTTAGTGGAAAAAACAACCATTTCAACCACCAAGTTGGACACACACACACACACACACACACACACTTCAGGATAGCGTAAACACAGTCTATGCGATTTTCAGACTAAGTGCTTGTTCTGACGATTGCATAAACGAGAAACTGACAATCACGAAGCGCCGTTGGCTCTGTGTTTACAATATACTAATTTGAATAGATAAGCTCACCAATATTGAGCATTCTTCATTTATAAATATAGCGAACTACATTATATATATATATATATATATATATATTGAAGTGTGAAAAAAATCAGGCGAAAAGATGAGCTATACTTAACGTGTAGCTCATTTTTTTCCCCGGTGTGCCAGTTGCTATGTAACCTGCCACGGAGTCTACTAGATTGTAAAGTTGTTGCATGGATAGTTCTATCCAGTTACTTCAAGGCCTGTTCAAAACCGAATTGCGTATTTTGGGTGTGGTTACATGGAATTTTACGACTACTTCAAAACCCAATGAAATGCAGTGCTCGCAGTAAAGTTTGTTGACTGTTGGGCTGGGCGGCACCAGCTTTGAATTGATTTTATGCAGTATGTCCCATCATTTGGGTCGTTACCATCCTTGTCAGTCGCTGGTGGTCCTGTTCTTGCATTTATCAGATGGCATCATCTGCATTTTTTATGTGTCCCCAATGTCTTCCCAAATTTCCTTCATCGTCACAAAGGCGTGCCAATTGCGTAGGTTCCCTTGACTTTCTCTCACTATCCATTCCTCATGGTTCTTAGTAAGTCCTCAAGACGGCATCGAATTTCCAGACAGAGCTGATGAATATAAGTTTTTGTTGGTCGGCCAACATTGGCGTGTCCATGTGTAGGGTTCTATTCAAAATCGTCGCTAACTTCACCAGCAGTGCCCAGCATGTATTTCTCGTTTTACTTAGATGGTTTGTGAGATGGTAGGTAAGTGGCCGTACAGCAACCGTTTTGTAGGGTGCTACTTCCAGAATTTTTCAGAACACATGGAAACTACAAAAAATTCCTATATTCTTGGCATATCCTTACTACCTAGAAAAAAATCTAGTGCCTTATTTTTCTCAGCGGTTATTCGACAGTCCAACGGTATTAAATCCAGTCCACGTTCCAGGGGTGCCAGAGCAACACTACCACTTTATTCATTACGTGACGCATTTGATATCAGGCAGGGGCGTTTCTACATGTAGAAGAAGGCGAAACAACTTGGTGTAAGGAGGTATCTTTCCAAACACACACACACACACACACGTTTATAACTAAAATGTTATATACAGATTCGATAAACGTGTATTTCTATACGTGTGTATATGTATATTTTCTTGAATTAAAAGAAATCTTTTGATGTCTTTTGTTGGAATAGGTCAAGCTGTTCTTGTTAGAACTTATACTAATCAGCTTATTCATCAGCCAGTCTGTCTGTTTGTCTCGACCATCTGCTTGTCTAAATTTCCGTCAATTTTTAGTAATATTTTTGCACTTACTTATGAATTTTATCAAATCTTTGAAGACATATCTGTATGCGTGTCCGTTTGGATTTGTGTGTGTGTATGTGTGTAGGGTAAGGGTGATAGGTAGAATATAGGTATGTATCGGATTTCAGTCTCTCTTCTGTCCAAACAGATATAATCCACCGTTGCTTAAACCCCTCCAATATTTTAAAATGTCAGTTCTGATTTTCCGCGCCGATAATCTTTAGTACGGTTTCTGGCAAGTAGACGCAGAGTCTTTGGAAATGATTGCAAGAATCAGGTCTTCAGACGAGAGTAGACTGCTGCAAAGTGCAAAAAAAAAAAAAAAAAAAAAAGTAATAAATTATCATTATTTTACTCCTTGCGAGTTTTCACACCAGCTTTAACTTTACTGAAGTCTGGGTGACAGCAAGTCTCCAGGACTTTTCTAAGTATTCTTGCCGATTTTAACAGAGCTGTGATATGTATGGTCTCGATATTTTTATTCTAAGAAAGTCCTGTAGCCTAAGTTGTCATGAATATTCTGTTGAAGCAAACAGATGTAGATTAAATATCAAGAAATATTTTTTTAGAAATATAATTGTAGATGTGTGGAATAGTTTGCCAGAATATGTGGTTTCGCACCTGACGTAAATAAACTATAATTATTTTAATACCACAAGATCTATAATTGAAGTAAAATAGAATTACATTTTGTATTTGATGTATGCTTATATATTTTATACATTTTTGCACGAATCTCTCTCTCTCTCTCTCTCTCTCTCTCTCTCTCTCTCTCTCTCTCTCTCTCAGAGGTTTTTATTGGTGTTTTTTTTTTTCACAGGAATCTAAGTGACAGCAAGTCTGTTCTGGCTTCTAGAATTCGTTTGAGTATTCTAGTTGACCTTAACTATGGTATGATCGGGATGGTTTCGATGTTTCCTCTGATCTCCTGTTCCGCTAGTCTCTTTTCCAGGCTCTTGGGGGCTGCTTCAAGGGCACCAACTACAAATGGCATCACCGTCACCTTGATGTCCCCCAACTTTTACTGCTCTCTTGCAAGATCCAAGTATTTACCTTTTCTCTTTATTTCATTTTCATTCTGTCGTCTGCTGGAACAGTAGAATTCACTACATGACAAGTTTATTTTTCTTAATTAATACTTGATCTGGTCTTCTAGCTGGGATTGAATGATCTGTTTGTATCTCAAAATCCCGGAGAAATTAAGCGTCTCATTTTCAAGGACGGATTCTGGTTTGTATATGTATTATTTAGTAGTATGGTCAAATTTTAATCTCTTGCATAATTCCCAGAAGATCACCTTTTCCACCCAGTCGTGCCTAGTCTTGTACACCTAGTATTGTGCTAGTTTGCTGCTTTCGCTTACGTGAATAACCGTTTCATCTGTTTTTACATAAGCTACACTTACTATTCTATTGCCTATTATCAATTTTCGCTTTTATATAATTGGTCCTTATGACAATATATTGTGCTGTTATTAATGAAGATTCAGTTTTTCTCTCAAGGTTTCCCTTTCTTAGCTATGTCCTGGTCTTCTCGAGTGTAATCTCCCCAGTCTGTCGCTTGAAGTATCCATACAGTTGCTTTTATTCCTATTTCTGTCTTAATTTTTTTCCTTCATCTTTCTTGACAGACCTTTATCTAAAAATGAAAAACTTTTTTTTTAATTACTCCGATATAATTCACATTAACATTCAGCAATATAGGGTACATATCAAGGGTAAAGTGGAGCAATCCAGGGAAAGAAGTAGCGCCCTCCCCTACACTTCGGTGTAGCAGCTATTGAAAAGGGAGCCTTCTGGTCGCCCTCGACTAAGGTCGCTAACTTTACTATATGTTTCATTCTGGCTTCATCAAGTGACATTTCCGGCTGCACAGGAATATCAATAATCTAAACCAGTATACCTACCCCCATACTATGATCTTAATAAGATTTACTAAGTTCTACTTAGTCTCACATACAGACTACATATTGTTTATGGCACTTGCTGTCCCTTAGATACATGTAGCATAAAAGTTATCGTCTTTAGAAATAGACACAGTGAGTCAAGTTTACATTCTAGACGAAATTTTTCGTTTCACTTCACGCTCATGCCTTTGAGAAACGTATGAATACGTTTTTTCCCTACCACCAGCTATGTGTGTAAATAGTAGGGCAGACTGAGTGCTTTAGTCTTGGTATGGTAACCAGTCTAGAAGAAAGAAAAAATTGAATTCAAATCAGCTATACCCTGTTTAAAAGTTGACTTGTGTCGCATTTTGATGTATGTGGTGAGGAATACACATTTATCTTTGTACTGACAAAGGCACCTCGCTGCTTTAACTTCAATGACTTAGCGCTTTAAATAACTTAGAATTTATTAAGCTTTGTTTAATCTGGCACATTGACCTCAAATTGTTTATGGTTCCTAATTTTCCGAAATAGTCACTCGTTTAATTACTAATCAGGCTCATCAAATGGGGTTACAGTGTATAGTCAAAGTCTACGCAATAATTTATTTTATTTTAAACAAAATTTTGTGAGTTTTTTTTTCTTTCTTGCAAAAACAATATAATTATATATGTTACGTGGAAGAGATACTACACTCAGATCTCAGTCTCATGGCCAGGGAACTACTTTATGACCTTGAGAAAGAACAGATACGGTACAATTATCTCTGTGCCAAAAGCTAGTGAAGGGAACTTTGATCCTGAATTTAACCATACCGTATCGGTTTTAATAAGCAACACCTAATCTTTTTTAACTAGGAGTCCCATTCGTATGGGCAAGCTCCTAAATTGCCCTAGTCCCGTCGATCACTGTCACACAGATGTCGTAAAGATTTCAGCAGATTACTTCGACACAGTTACTTTGGTGCAATAAGCAAAGTGCTGCGTCACAGCTGGAATCCCCACGTCCAGGCTCTCACCCTCTTTCTCTGCAGTGTCCCATCCGAAAACAACTGAGGGTAAACAGATCCTACATTACGATCTCAGTCGGAAGACGATAGGGTGAAGCTCTGATCTTATATAGAAATACCCGAGAACAACAATTGGACCCTTAGCAAAGTGTAGAGGTGCCCGTGGTGTACGTAGAGGTGCCCATGGTGTAATGGTTATCGTCGTAGGAAATGGACACGGTGATACGAGTTCAAATCCTTGACTAGACGGATTTCATTTCACATAGCACTAATACCCGTGGGAAAGGTATGAATCCAATTATTCTCCCTCCAGCTTTAGGTAAAATAGTAGTGCAGACTGGGTTCTTCAGCCTTGGTTAGGCAACTAGTCTAGGAGAAGGAAAACTCTAAATTCAAACCTGTTAAACTCCGCTTAAAAAATTAACCTTTTGTCATATCCTGCCTGAGTGGAGGGGTTGGTAAATATAGATACTACACTTTGATCCTAAATAGAGGTACCGATCCATACGTCGGAGCGTTGTGACAAATGTGCTGGACTGCGACATCGTAGTTAGTGAGTTCGAACTTCAATCGAACGATTACGTTCACTTTCACCCTAATACTCTTTTATCCGCATCCCCCCCACTCAGTTATGAGTTATGTAGGAACACGACTGTCCTCCTATATGGGTGGCCTTGGCATTAAATTACCCACGAAGGTTGATATGACATTAAACGAAAGAAACCGATCCATACGAAAATATCATCATTTTCATGGGTACTGCTATATTTTTAGAGGAAATTATTAATAATAATGATTGATACAAATTCATGTAAAGATAATTAATAAAACCAACTCTTCACACCAATCACGTGTAAATCAAGAACAGTAGATATTGTGCTGACTAATCGAGGACAGGAGAATTATAGATGTTATTTGAACTTTTGTGATACCATCCATGTTCTCGCAGATGAGTTGGTATAGCATCTAACGTGGCGAAAGTGACTTTCCTGAGGTAGAAAGAAAAGTGAATTCGAATATTGCCGGGGACATTCTTTACTTTTATTTCTGACGAGCGCTCTCCTTCATTCTTGTAGAAGTGACGACTATAGCAAATTGCGTTAAAAAGCAGCTAAAACTAAGAAAATGAAGGATTATGTTCGTCAAAATTAAACCAGAAGTATGGGACACTCAGTGAGAATCGAACTATGATAATTAGGACACTTCTCATTGTTAGCGAATTTGATTCTCACTGGGATCACTATACATCTGACCTTTGGCTAAACTTAGCTAAGCTTAGTAAATGAATACATCAATGATGATTAGACAATACAACTAATAAAAATCGAAAGTAATTTTTGTCTCGCGTAAAAACGAGTCGAGTATATAAATACTTGTCAAGAAAATAAGTCATATATCTTAATTGTCAAATAGCTGACTGTTTCTATAGAAAGATCATATTGTATGCAAATACAACTCTTTTTTTAACATTTGGAAATCAACTTTTATTTTGATATACTTACCTGTTCCCAGGCAAGCTTATCTTAGCAGGGCTAAGTTTATAGCTTGGCACCTGAGGCTCCACAAAAGAGGAATACTGATGAGAGCAAGCATATTTCGTAACTTCCCCTCCACTATAAAATAACTATCCGACTTCCCACCGAGACAGATTTAACAGTCATTTTGTTGCAGGGGGCCACACACTAATCGAAACTCAAGCGGGCCCATTACAAAAATTACTAGTTCCTGTTGGAAATTCCCTTTTGGGGGCGCCTCAGGCATCGAGCAATAAACTCAGTCTTGATAAGCAGGTATTGCCAGGGGGTAGGCCCCCTAGAACTTAATTGATATTAGTCGGATAAATCCCCTTCATTTTGATGTAACCCTTCAAACAGATGGGAGTCGCTTAGTGCGTTAATGCGTAATTCCATTCGAAGTCAGTAACTTGTATTTGAAATGTTAATTTTTCAAGATATGCTAGCCCTCTCTCTACTAGAAAGATTAAAGCAATACAGTCTTCATATTTTTTTTTCTGATTTGGGCTCTTTGCTGTACTAAACCAAATTTAGGTGATATACTTTTATGAAATGTTATCTTTCTGTGTCAGCATCATTTATCTACTGTATGTACTTATGTATAAGTCGAATTTTGAAGACCTGATTTTTAGGTATAATATTGACGTCGACTAATACACGAATAATGATTTTGTAAGTTTGAAATTCAGATATAATGGAAAGGACTATGACTAGGGCTATGTCCTGACTTCAAAAATCAATACCATGAATAAATGATTACTGGATCATAAACCAGGTGTCGACCTTATTTATTTATTATTTAGGTTCCTTAATAAAAAAAATAAAAAAAGTACTGTATCTTTGAGTGTTTATTCTGCTGGTGCGTGACTTCTGACCCGTTTGGTAAGTAGTCTGTTATTATGCTGCTACCTACTTTTTTTTTTTCCAGTACAAAAATGAATGTAGTACATAAGACATGAGACGCGACCCATTTGCACATATTGAGAATTCGAACTCCTAAACGACGAACCACTGACTATATGTACTGTAACAGCAAACATTACACAGCAATCGCAGCAGCAGAAACGGTTGCTGCAGCGCATGAAACAAACCAATTGTTGCACGAGGCTTTATTTCGAACTACTACTAAAATGCAGCGTTTCTTTCTTTCATTTTTTTTGTTTATTTCTTTATAGTTTTTTTTTATGTCGTCGGCTGTGAATTTCGAGACGACTGAATTAGGGTTAACTGAGAATGTTAAGTAGGCTAGTTCGTAACCACCCCTATAAAACATTAATTAAAAACGATTTATTTCGATTTCATTTGGTGAAAATTACGTTTTTAGTGACCAAGCTGTAAGTGTTAGAGGGGATCGGGACATATCTAGCCTTTTTCCTTTCCTCCATATTAACTTAAAAATAATAAATAAATAGAATAAAATGAATCATTTTTATAAATATAGTTTAATTAGGTGTCCAAGGTTTTAAAAAAAATGTCTGCCTACATAGGACTAGACAAGAATATTTGAATTGCTTGTATAGGTAAGGAATAAGATAACAAAAATTGCCAAAAAATTGGTCTCTAAAAATTCAATGGTTTATATAAGCTATTCTGTAATTATACTCAACTGGTAAGACTTCTCTAACGTTCACGAAATTAAAGGAAAATTCAAACCTAGAAACAGAAACAAAAACTCTTACTACGCTTACCTTAGCGTAGTGGTTGGCAAAATTAATAATAGCAAGTTCAATCCTTACTTGGTACGCCCAGTATTATGGCTTCGTTCTAGACTAAACTAATATTTAAAAAAACAGAGAATTCATTCTTCTAACAAAGTTGTGCTTGTGCAATGCGTGTAAACTCTTAGATGTATGTTCGTATGAGAATATTACTCTATAATTATGTGTTTTTGTGCATATTTCCTGTGATTGTATGTGTATGTGCTTATGTCTATATGCATGTATGTCTATCCAACTGGTTGCGTTTTAATATTTCATACATATCTATTTCACTTTTTAACTGTATGTATGTGTGTTTATTTATTCATATGTGAAAATCTATTCGACCAGCAATGTATATTTTAACATTCTAAAAATGGATAAGTACCACAGTAGATACTGGAGCAGTGCTTCCCTCGACTGGTGGATGGAACCACCATAGCCTCTTGTTTTATTCACTATTTTATGACTTGCTCCAGTTTAAAACGTCATACAGTGTTGAAGTAGAAAATTACATCATCACTGTAAAATGAGAATAATATGTTCAGCCTTATTTTGCTGCTATTATCTTTTTTAAAGTTGCCAAAATTGGTCTCCAGAAATTCAGTGGTTAAAGAATTAAGAATGTCCCTCCTCCACTCTCACTTTCTCCCACTCACTCCCCCTCCCTCATTTCCTCCTCACACACACACACTTACTCACTCTATCTCTCTCGTCTTCTACCCTCCTTCACCTATTTGTTTCTCTCTTGCTCCTTTCCTCCTCTCTATAATTGTAACACTAATTTTACCGTTGCCCTTATAAGGAATTTTTCACATCTACATCCAAAAGAGTTTTATCATAGACTCTGGACAATCTAACAAATACAACTGCGCCAAAAAGACTCTTGAGACCTGGACGAATATATATTATATTTGTGGTTTGGCTTTGTTTCATAGCATATGAACCTTCACGTCATTTAATGCCAAAACCATCCTTGTAGACGAACAGTGGTAATACTATTTAACCTCGAACTGGAGCGATAAAGGGTTCTATACCTTTCGCAAGAGTATTAAACCGAAAGTGAACACTTCTACTTGTTTGTCAGTTCGAGATGGTAGTATGTGTCATGTTGGCGAGTTGAGAACACATGAGCATTGGTTGACAGAAATCCCTTCAAATCACTTAAGAAAAGTCCATGGGAAGAACAAAGAATAAGCTGGAATAAGAAACTGAAAAAAAGTCATGCGGCTAAGAAAGAGAAGTAAAGTATATACATATATTCACCTACCCCCCCCCCCCTCCACACGAGCTGGATGTGACACAAAGTCAATTTTAAGCGTAGTTTAACAGGTTTGAATTCAGTTTTTTTTTTTTTTTTTTTCTAGACTATTTGCCATACCAAGGTTAAAGAACCCAATCTGCCTTACTATTTATCCATAACTAGAAGGAAAATGATTGGTTTCATAACTTTCACAAGGGTATCATTGTGAGAGAGTTTAGGCGGTTTAGTTATGATCAGGATAAAAATCACTACCATATTATATATAAGTTAAACCTATTCACTCTTGTTGAATTAATACCTCGTGTTACCGTAACATAATTTTCCATTACTCTGTAGTAAAACCGGGTTGCGTAACCGAAATATGTGAAATTGTATTCTATATAAAAGTAGACTGTTTGGCAAGTAGACAAACCCAACCACAATTGACGGTACGTTTCCTCATGAATTACTCAAACAAGTAGATCTCTTATTTAGACTTACACTCAGGCGGATAGGCTCTTTAATCTTTGTCAGAATTCTTCCGCCTCTTTTATACTTGTGTTTTGCTTCTTTTTTTTTTTTTTTAAATCTAACAGGTCGTTGGGTTGAGCTTACAAGTTGCGAATTGAGATACCTTTTAGAAAACTAACGCTACTGTAAAAAAAAAAAAAAAAAGTCTCGTTTGGTTGTTTATTATTTTGCTCCAGTTGCAAAAGGGTTTGAGTCCTGTTACATATAAAATAAGGTTTTTCACATATTGCAAGACGAAAAAAGAAATCCCTATCTACTCGTGTAATGAAAAACTTTGACCAATTTTTCACTTAAAACAACGGGTCGTTCACTGCGCAATGTCTTTTTCTTAACGGCGAAGCTTACTTTGTTTCTCGACCTAACCTTACCATAATTTTGATCTAAAGTCCCCCCCCCAGCCTATATCTAAAAGTTTATTAGTTAAGATAAAAGTTTTTACATAACATTGTTTACTATTCATAATGTGTACAAACATAAATAGTAAACAAAGTTACAAAAAAACAAACTTTATTTTAACTAAGTCTTATTCGCCAACAGACGTCAAAAGCCACAAAATGGATAAACCAAGCAAACCTTTTCCTCAAAATACTTTGCCTATGAGACTTTTTCCAGCCTTGGAAACACCAACTGCTTCAAACCACAGGAAGAAATGAACATTTAGAAATATGTAGTCGACATGAATAGGAGACTTATTTAACCCTTTCTGTAGTTTTAGTTGTGTTAGAGAGACACACACACACAGGACTATTTTTTTTCGAACAATATAGAATCGGTAATATTTTAACTGTATCACTGCATGTTTTGTTTGTCGCCTTGTTTTGAATGTTCCTTTTTTGTCCGCGCCGTTTCATGCCTTTACTCATTTACTACATTCGTTTCCATGCGCCTATTTTACTTTTTTTTTTTTTTTTTTTTTTTTTCCCCCCCCAAACATAACATACCACTAAACATATCAGAACATTAAATTTTGAGGGACTAAACATATCTACCAAATAACATGTCCCCCTACAACGTAGTCGTACATAATGATTCCTGCTGGTTTACGACATAAACAAGTTCGAACTCTAATTGCGCCATTGTTTACTTTTGGAAAATGTCTTTGGGGAAAGGTATTAAAAAAACTTTTCTCTCCAGTTATGAATAAAATAGTACTACCCCCCCCCCCTTTTTTTTACAGGGATTGTCTTAGCCTTAAATAATCCACAAAGGTTAATATGGCATCAAAACAAACTTAACCAATAATAAAGTTCTTGTTGGTTTCGCTAAGATTCTTGTCAACCTGTGTAAAAATAGATAAGTAGTCTTTATTAAAATTCTTATATTCATGAAATTTTACTCGATATTTTAAGTTCTACACGAAGGTATCTAAATCCTTAAACGAGTTTTTAATTTTTAAAAACTACAAATTTTAATTTACTTGTGGGATATGGTCGCACAAACTTAAGTATATTATTAAATTTTGAGTTTCACAACCTGCGACTTAATTCTAACCCAACTTTGGCTATTGAAAAGAAACATGTAAAATAATGTCACTTCTGAAGACAGTCTCAGTCTCTCTCTCGCTCTCTAGTCGGGTTCATTACCCGGTGACTGTAGTACCTCTCCACGGAGGCTTGTTTCCTGCGGGGTATCCCGCATTGACTTCATGTCGGTATTTGTCGTACGCCCTACCGACCGGAAGAGTGAGGCACAAAGCCTTCTTAGATGGATCCAGGCGCAGGGCCGTAGCCCAGACACGCCTAGCGAGCACAAAAATGCCTCGGGGCCCCGTCGGTATTCCCCTAAAAAAAAAAAAAAGGGGCGCCTGGTGATTGACCAAGCCCCTCCAAGGAGAGGTAGAGCCTACGGGGACGGCCCTCTGAGGCTCGAGGATACCGGTCTTGGATACCGGAATCTCTGTCAGACGGCCTCGACCGACTGCCAGCGGAACCAGGACAACACCCTCCCAGATCAGTGTACCGACCAACCGAAGTGTGTCCCAGCCCAGCGACGTTCAGACACTATGCATACGCACTTGTCTCTCGCATTGACTTCATGCCACATTCTAATCTAATGTGGAGCTAAATAAATCGCGTACCCGCGACTCTGTGAAATGCTATTTATTTTAATACATAAATAAATATTTGTTATTTAAACTTTCTCACCATCTGCAAACTACTCGTTCCTGATTTTTACATAGGTGAGAATTCCATCACGAGTACGATGATAACTCCGATTTTCTTTATTCCTACTAACCATTTTAAAGCAATTCCAGAGGTCACATCTTACTACATTCGTCTCCATGCACCTATTTTACCTTTTTTTTTTTTTTTTTTTTTTTTTTTTTTTTCCATATGCCTTTTTCCAAACATAACATACCACTAAACTAAACATATATCAGAACATTAAATTTTGAGGGACTAAACATATCTACCAAATAACATGTCCCCCTACAACGTAGTCGTACATAATAATAAGGCTCTACCTCTCCTTGGAGGGGCTTGGTCAATCACCAGGCGCCCTTTATTTTCTACTGTGAGGATTACTGGTGGTTAATCAAATAAATACATATTAATATTGGCGGGTTATTTCTAGTTATTCAGTGTAACACAAATTTTGTCAGCCCAGTTGACTAGGGCTGTAGAATACGCCGACTGCATCACTGCATAGAAGCCCCCCCCCCCCGCCGCACACACACACACAGAGTATCCTGGATATGAAACTAAGCTGCATCTGATGGTGAGGCTCCAGTCCTGAAGCATTGGGGAATGTAGTGTACCCCCTTCATTGCCATTACTCCCAGGTTCACTCGGATCTGAAACGGTAGTACTCGTTAGGGTCCCATCTATGGTTCAAATAGAATTATTAGTATTAGATCCTATTTACCCAACCCCTCCGCTCGGGCAGGATATCACACAAGGTCAATTTTTTAAGCGGAGTTTAGCAGGTTTGAATTCAGAGTTTTCCTTCTCCTAGACTAGTTGCCTCACCAAGGCTGAAGAACCTAGTCTGCCCTACTATTTAGGGAGAATAATTGGATTCATAACTTTCCCAAGGGCATTTTTGCTATGTGAAATGCAATCAGTCTTGTCCAGGAATTGAACTCGTATCGCCGTGTCCATATCCTGTGACGATAACTATTACACCACGGGCACCTCCATTATTAGTATTAGATAGCAATGCTTGAAAACATTTGTGGGCAAATAAAACTATCAATGTTACATTGTAATACTTGAAACGATTTAGCCGTGTGCAAACAAATAAGCTCTGGTTGTTTAAAAATTGTTACAACCTATTCGTTTTTAAATGGTATATGTTGTATTTGATATTTATAATCAGGAATTTGCATTAAGTAAGTTAAGTGTTGATATGCTGTAAAACACAACAACCAAGCAATTTTCTTCCTGGATATTATGTGTTATTTCTTATTTTGTGAAAAGTTATTGTTCCCTTCAAACCTGGGTATTGAAATTTAACTTTTTTTCTCTAAAGAAATATAAAAAAATGGCAAATTCGGACACTTTCATAGGTTTGAATATAACAAAATATAAAGTCAATTTACGTGTATTTATATTGAAAAGGAAGAAAAATATTTAGAAGTGAATTGTTTTTTGAGATTTATCATGTTTTGAAAATTTCATTACCCACGTTGAAAAATAGTTTAAATTGAGGGGAAAGCATTTTTTTCATTTACTTTTAGGCATAAACAATAAAAAAATTTTCTGTCAAAGAAAATGTAAAAGTTGTTATATCGTGTTTTTGACGCCAATTTTCATAAAATTGGCTGGCTATTTCATTAACTTTGACTAGTTGTTTGATTAACAGATAAATTAAATATTTTAATTGTTCAGATTAAAAGTGCAACAAGAGTAAACCGAATCCGAACTTATTAAACCAGGATTACAAAGTATAGTAGTAGATTTTTATTACAAAAATAATTTCTATATTCTAGTATATTTTTAAAATGATATAACGTATTATTTGTTTGTTTCTTTGTTTAATGGCTCATCAACCTTCGAGGGTTATCAAATGCCGAAACCATCCTTGTAGAATAGCAGCAGTGGTATTATTTGACCCATAGGGTGGGGGGTGAATTAAAGTTCGTACCTTTGCCCAAAGTGGGCGCCCTGGGCAGTGTAATGGTTAGCAATCTAGACTAGCAAACATTCAGGAGTGAGTTTGTGTCTCATTGGGTACCCTATTCATGCGGTCTTTTGCCACATTTAATGAAAAAACTTAGTAAATTATCTTCGCCCAATGGTAGTAGTCCTGAGAGTCAACGTAACAGCATGACTGGAGTTTGAACGTATTATCACGATGTCGCAGTCCAGCAAGTTATCCACTACGCCTATATATATATATATATATATATATATATTATAACTTTGTTTACCTCCAAAGTAAAAAAAAAAATAAAATAAATATCTTCTCGGACGAGACGTTTGAGAACATTTTTATTTTTTTCACACAAGTAAAAATATTTATTAACAGCAAATAAATAATCGGTACTCAATGGTAAAAATTGAATTGTAAAATTGGAACAACCAACAGGATACACCAGCAAAAGAGAAAATATCGATTGCTAAGAGAATGATTGAGCAAGAGTCAAAGATGTTACATGCGGCTCAGATGACAGAAGTGGATGTGTTAGATCCACATAGACATACTGGGGAAAATTTTCAAATGGGAACCGATTGAGCTGAAGAAATGAAGCAGAAAATCGTGTGAAAACAGGCTACTGAAATCAGGTGTCCAACTGATTCTGAACCATAAAAATACATTCACATTCAATGGCACAGTAAATGACGAAATAAAAATTCCAGATCGATTGTAAGTATTATAATTAAAGGGTTAATTTTGGACAAAAAGTTGTGCAAAAGGTATGAATCAAGCGAAACTGAGCACAGGTTCTAAATTTAAGGCGTGCCTATGCGACAGATATCTAACATATTGCTCCGAAATTTTTTATTTTAGGATGAAACTTAGTTTTCTATGTAAACATCCAACAACTTTGGAGGAGGCGCTCGTAGAGTAAGTTATCGTCGTAGGAATCGGCGACCCGAATTTAAATCCCCAACGGGGCTGTATACATTTCACCCAGCGCTAATACTTTTGGGGGAAAGTATGACTAGAATTGTACTCCAACTTTTTTTTTCCCCCATTTAAGCCGTCATTGAATACAATAAATGCTGTTATTTACAAAGCTTTGCTTAATTATAGCACTCTAATTCCTTATAAGACCTGTTGTTGCTTGAGTGGTACCCATTTAGTAATTTACGAAGCCCTTTGCTTCGATGTGGCACAAGGCCGAATGAATGGGGTACCCAATGAGACTCGAACTCACTCGTATAGGTTTGCTAGTCTAGCTTGCTAACCGTTACACCACCAGAGGTGCCCGAGTGGTACCCATTTAAGTATCGCTGCTAAACTACGATGAATTATAAATGTTAAATCATTTTTAAAATACCCTAGAATTTATTTGAACACTAACCTTTTTTCTTTATCAAATATTATACTAATATGCCTAAAATATTTAACATATCCATTAATATTGATGTAACAGTCAATTTTATGGAATAGTCCGCCAGTATTAATGAAATACAATTAATAATTTTTATTAAATTATGTTTCTCAAGATTTGGAAAAGTGATGTTAGCAATTCGGATATGCCAAAGAGAAGCGGTAAAGTGTCTCCTTTCAATAGAAAAAAAAAGATGAAAAGTTCTCGACTTGATTTTTAAAAATCGTCTACTGAAACTGCAAAGATCTACTGTGAGAACAGATCTTCAATCTGTCACGACTTATTATAGTATAATGCTATGATTGTTCTATTTTAGGATTTGTTGTTAATCTTTTACTGTATATTATTATTATTATTATTAAGCTTCCCACCAAGTTAAAATAAACACAAGGAAGTTTTGATATGGGGTTCCATATCGGCGGACTTGAAATAATTCTGATTCCGTCGCCATTCTCCTTGAGGGACCGGACACAAACTCAGCCTTTGCTCTCTTAAGGTGATGGGGCAAGTGTTGCCAGGTAGTTGGGCCTCCTAGAATCTAGCTATTAGCTTTCTTGCACACTCGACACAGCTGTGTACGTACAAAACGATTTTTAAAAGTATAGAGACTGAAACTTTTTTTTTCTTTTTAATGAAGACGAGCGCACAGCTGAGCAGCTTACATAATAAAATGATGATGCCAAGACTTCTTCCAAGAAGTTTAGGTGGATCAGTACCAATTTGGAAAAAAATTGATGAAACCACTCTTGACATTTTTTTTAACCTGCAATCTTTGGTAAAATACAAGATTATGCAAATGCAGCACATTTTATAGTCACTGTTCGACTTCTTGTTTCAGCGGTAAGATTTGAGAATGTAGATGACTATGAAAGAAATATGACCATATTAAAAAAAAAAAAAGGTTCAAACGTGTTTCGACCTTGCATTTCAGTCCAGTCAGCTTCGAAGAGGTAACAAAAGGCTTTTGCATGTAGGAACGTAAAACAAGCCCATATCCGACCGAATGTATCAAAAGAAATTTACGAACATGCTCGATCTCAAAACCGGTGACTATTTAACAAATACGTCTTGAGTAATCATTATTTCTCTCTCTTACATACATCCAAGCGAACTGAATTCATATGTCTAATAGAAAAAAACCCTTTGATCAGCAAATACCAACAGTCTTAAGCATACTCTTTTTTTTCTTTAATACTTTGTCAATTCAACGATTTTCACAATTCTTTCCTACTTATCTAACGATCCATTTTAAAAGATTCATTCATGTTCACCGTTATTCAATGAATATTGTTTTAATTTATAATATCAACGTTTTCATTCTTTTGTGGAGAGTTCTTCAGTTGCATGTCTTCATCAGAATGCTTAGTATCTACATTGGGCATTTATATTTTCTTTTAATAATATAAACTTTTTTAAGGGGAAAATGCTTTTACATTATTGAAAATTATTAACCTTATCCTTCAATATCTGATAATGATCAACGCGCGAAAAATGACATATAATATTTGGTAATCACGACAAGAACAAATCAGTTATATATCTTTTGCTATTGCTCTTAACCTCATATTCAAAAATTGCATTCGATATATTCTTACATTGGTTGATATTATAGATTGCATCGGTTTATTGAACAATTTGCATATATTCACAAGCTCCCGTCCAGCTAATCAAAAAAAAAAAAAAAATTGTTGTATTGGGACCAATATAATTGTATATGGCTGATATATTCATAACTTTTTTTTTTTTTTTTTTAATCAATAACACCTGTTTGCTTCAAAGCGAAAAATGTCTCTAGCAGATGAAAGAGATAGAGACCAATAATCCAATTTCAGTCGGGATAAATGGGCCAATCTGAGGTAAACAGTACCAAATTATATATATCACATATTGATCAATTAAATTCCTGCACTTTTCACTTATTTGGTATGTACACAAAGGTCAGTTTAATATACAATGAGATTTATACAGACCCTTGAGTAAATGCAGAAATGCAAGTCCCCAAAATATAGACTCGTGTAGTTAAATAAATAAGCATAGATTTCTAAACTAGTTTACTAGAATCTGTTTAAAACCAACAAATTCTTCGGTACACTAACCATATAAGTAATAACTTCAGCGGTCTTTATTCTTTCTGTTCAATTCTGCTATTGTAATCGATGAATCCACTCGTGGCCGTCTTTGCTTCCACGGAGCGAGCGAAGCTCTCTATCACGTAGTGTTTTAAATCCTTTCATTCTGTCGTTGGGATGAGTGAAAACAGCATAGTGGCTCTTTAACTTTCTCATCTACTTCTTTTCACCAAACATTCTTGTAATCATGTATGTATTTACCTAACCCTTCCGCTACAAACAGGATGTGATACATGGTTAATTTCTAAGCAGAGTATGGTTTGAATTTCCTTGACTTGTTCCTTAACAAAGGCTAAAGAACCCAATCTGCCCTACTATTTACGCATAGCTGGGAAAAGAAAGTTAGTACCAATTAGGGTCCCATCTATGGGTCCAATAGAAATATTTAATCCTTTTCTATACGTGAAACCATTTAACTGTGGGCAAACAAATGAGCTTAGGTTCTTTTCAAAAATGTTGCCTACAAACTATTCCTTTACAAATCGTATATGAACAGAATTTGGCATTACATAACCTACAAGGGTTGATATGCCATAAAACCTAATCAACTTTCTTTACCGACAACTATATTTGGACTCCAACGTACTCCCAGCCAAAGCGAAAGTAACGACCAACAATTTCTTCACATCATTTCATAAATCACTCTACTCCCCCCCACACACACACAAAAAAAAAACTTGCATCAGAAAATTTTCATACCTCAACAAATTCACCAATGAATCGAACAATTAAAATTTCAATCGGTCAGTGAAATGCAAAACAAAGAAATTGCTGGCTTTATCTTGGCATCATTTGACGAGATCACATTTTACTCTGACGACAGCATTCTTCTAGGGGTCCTAAAACTGAACGAGTACCCTTTTTTTTTCTTCTTTTTTTTTTTTTTTTAATCATTTATTTGGTTAGCAAAGCTTTTTACACTTTACAATTGCTGAATTAAGATATGGGTAGAGACTGCAGCCAAAGGACCTTCAACAATTTGGAGGGGAGCTCTCCAGAGATTGTGAATGCCAAATCAAAATATAAGTATTGTAAATTTAAGATATCTACACTCTTATAGTAAACAATAGATTAGTTTCTCCATTCTCTAATGTTAAAATAGCAACACTTGTCTTTAATAGATACTCATGCGACTGAATCAAATAGCGAAAGAATATTTAGAGTTTGACAATGGTACAAGGTAGGAGTTCCCGTCGCGTCGTGGCTAACGCGCTGGACTGCTACATTATAGTAAACTAGTTCGAACTCAAGACACGCTATTACGTTCACTTTTCGAATAATACCCTTGGGAAAAGTATTAACTCTTATATTCCTAGATATAAACTAAATTACTGTTCTTCTAGAATGTTGGCTTTGGCATTAAATAATTCACGAAGGTTGATATGCCATTAAACAAAAAAAAAATCAATCTTGGCACAAGAATGTCTTAACAGACTATCTTTCCTGGTAATTTAAAAAGATGTTCTCAACAACTTAGAATTTACTTATTGTGGTAATTTACAAAGCTCTTTGCTTCGATGTGGCACAAGGCCGAATGAATGGGGCGCTCAATGAGAATCGAACTCACTCGTGTAAGTTTGCTAGTCTAGCATGCTAACCGTTACACCACCAGAGGTGCCCAGAATTTACTTATTGTGGTATTGGACTGTGATTTTACGTAACTTATATAGTCATGCTACATGGGGTGGGGGATCAGGTGGTATAATGATTAACAAGCTAGACGAGTAAATCTTCATGAGTGAGTTAGACTCTCATTGAAAGCCTATTCATACGGCCTTGTGCCCCATCTGAGCCAAAAGCGTAGAAAATTACCTAAAGAGTACATGGATGGGCGCCTCTGGTGTAATGGTTAGCATGCTAATTTAGCAAACCATTATTACTGGGTGCTCCATTCATTTGACCTTGAGTCACACATAAATCTCAAGGAGCCAAGCGCTCCCATTCCAGGGTCTTCAAATCTATAACAAAACCACTGAATACATTTTTCATTTAAAGTCTGATAATTGTTGATCTGGCAATTTTTATGACAAAAACAAGCAATCTTAGATAATCTGTAATAATAAATCTAACAAAACCGCCAATATTTGGAGTCCCAACATTTTGCTCTACCACCAGTGTCACTCTACTGAGGTATGTCATCATCCAGTTTCTTGTATACACAGATGTATTTTAGATAACTGACAGTTTTATGCATGAATTAGTTCTTATCTTTCTATGGGGACCAGAGGGATAAACCGTAAGTGTAATAAGGAATTCTATGAATTATAAATTCTGGAAAGGCAACGTGAACATAGCTTCGTCATATGGAAAGCATTTCAATCCGTGGGCAGAAATAACTGGTTTGAGACTTAGTTTCCCTGGAAACTAATCAAGGCGATGGCAGTTGCTAGAAATAACTTTGTATATATTATATATCTCTTCCATTGAGCATAGAATATTATATAGCTAAATTAAATTTCATACACAGATGTGTTTGATGAGCGGATTATGAGGAGCTTGGGTATATACCTCAAGAGAAGGTCCTCAGATTACTTATAACCAGTATACTTCCTGCCAAAAATGACGAGGGGAGAATTATTTACATACATTATTTATTAAACAGGTCTATCCCGAGCCAGAGGTCAAGACTTAGATTGCAGCTGGTTAAAGTATGTAGCTCAAAATTTACACATAAATTATAAACTGTAATTGTTAAAATAAACGAATCCATATAACAGAAAAGAGATTTACCAATTATATTTTGATAAATGTTCAATAAAAGATTTCCATAAAAATAGTTTTTTTTTTTTAAGTGACACTTAAGAAATTTATTAATTTTAAACATTTTTTTGTTTGGATTTTTAATCCTAAATAAATAATAATTCTATGTAATTATATTACATCTCTTGTTTCAAGAGCTACGTGGTGGATTCAATAAGTTTTCAGATTTACTTTGTACAGGCATTTAAAATTGTCGTAGACTCTTGAAAATTCACTATGTTATTGCTATACATCGTATGAGATGACTGACCAATTTTTATGATTTCAGCTTCAAATCAACAGCTACAGCAGCAATTGGAATACACCCTACTAAAGCCTGATTGTCACAGCTGGGGAATTTCAAAAATGCTATCTGGACGTGAGGACACTTTAGAAGAACGATATGCAATAAAATTCTGTTTTAAACTTGGAAAAAATGCCACAGAAACGTATGGAATGCTTCAAACTGCTTTTGGAGCATCTTGCATGAATCGAGCATCAGTTTTTTAGTGGCATAAGAGATTCAAGGAAGGCAGGGAGTCTGTGACGGATGATGAAAGGCGTGGGAGGAGTAAGGAAGTCAGAACACCAGAGTTAATTGGCCAAAGGGTTAGGGTTACTATGTTGAGGTTTTAAGGGAGTTCAGGAAGAGATTCCGTCGGAAGAGGCCAGCGCTCTTTAAATCGTGTCAGTGGCATTTCCATCAGGACAATGCACCAGTTCACAACTCCATCCTTGTCACAGACTATTTGACCAAGAAGGGCATCAAGACAGTTCCAGGGAGTGTCCTCGTGGTGTAATGGTTAAAGCGATGGACAGCGAAATCGTAGTAAGCATGTTCGTACTCCAGTCGCGCTATTACGTTCACTTTCGGGCAAATACCCTTGGGAAAGGTATGGGTTAAATAGTACCACAACTGTTTTTCTAGGAGAATAGCTTTGGCATTAAATAACCTAAAAAGGTTGATATGCCATTAAACAAAGAAACCAAACCAAACCAAGACAGTTCCATACCTTCCCTATAGTCAAGACCTTGCTCCCTGTGACTTTTGGTTATTCCCTAAGCTCAGAGGCTGTCGTTATGAGACAATTGAAGAGATGAAAGAGGCTGTGACGAAGGTCATTGACACGCTCACACAAGAGGCCTTCCATGGGGCCTTCCAGAAGTTGTTGGAACGGTACAACAAGTGCATTGCAGCCAGAGGAGATTACTTCAAAGGGGACTAGCGTTTCATGTGTGTACTATCAATAAAAGCGCCCATACGAAAAAAGTCTGGAAACTTATTTAATGATCCTCGTACCTAATTAGTAATGTTCAATTAAACGTGAATAATTATTTTAGCTAAACAATTCAATCTTCTTTTTCTACTTTTAAAGTTTAGAAATTTAAATTCTGTTCAGTTAGTTGTCTTGCAGCAGCATGGACTTCCGTTAATAATTAGAATCCTTCTTTTCGTATAAACAATAATAATTTTTTTACCATTAAAAATTTCTCCAGTTTGAAGAACTATATATAAAATTAATTAATAATGTTCAATTAAATATGAATAATCATATTAATATGGCAATTAGTAATTTTTTTCCTTTATAGTTTGGAAATTTAAATTATGTCCAATTAGTTATGGCTTGCAGCAACATGACTTTCTGTTGATAATTATTTATTTTGTTTTGTTTTGTTTGTTTGTTTGGGTTTTTATGGCATATCAACCTTTGTAGGTTATTTAACGCTAAATCCATTTTTATTTAAATAATCAGTTCTATTTCAAACAATTCAGTTTAGCATGAGTACACAGTTTGTCAAAAACATTTCTATTTCAAGCTTTTCAAGCAGTTATATGTAACAATTCAGTTAAGTGTAAATACAGTTTTAATGTCGAAAAACTGTTCTATTACAAATAATTCAGTTAAGCATAAGCACGCAGTTTAAATGTAAGTACGGTTTAATTGTAAAAACATTTCTATTTCAAGCTATTCAGTTTACTCAAACAATTCAGTTTAGCATCAGTATGCTGTTCTATTTAACCCATAGATAGGACCCTATCAGGTGCTACCTGTCCTATCCAGGACACTCGTTAGGGGGGGGTCTTACCCCTCTGCAGAGGTACAGTCAGTGTACTCTACAGCCCCAGCTAACTGGGCAATACACAGAGTTAAATGTCAAACAGTTTGTTTTAGATAATTCAGCACAGTTTAAATGTCAAAACAGTTCTATTTTGCATAAATACGCAGTTTAAATGCAAAAATCAGTATAGTGAAAAAGCACGGTTTAGTTCTATTTAACCCATAGATAGGACCCTTATCAGGTGCTATCACTCTGGGCCAGAGTGGACCTGGGAGCGATGGCAATGAAGGGATACTCCGCATTTCCCAAAGCTCCAGCCTTACTGGAACCTCACCATCAGATTATTTAGTGTCATATCAGGACACTCGTGGGGTGGGGTGGGGTGGGGGCTCACCCCTCTGCAGAGAAGCAGTTGGTGTATTCTACAGCCCCAGCCGACCGGGCAATATAATTATTGATTATTAGAGATTCCCTTCTCCATTAAAATCCTTTTTTTTTTTCTTTTTTTTTTTTTTTTTTGGATAAGAAATAATTATTTTCTTTGTACCTTTTAAGACCTTGTCTCCTGGGTCCAGTACGTATGCATACCAAATTTAGTAACACTATATGTGTAGGGAACGAATAAATAAATTAAAAAAAAAAAAAAAAGATTTAAATTGATTTAAAAAAAAAAAAAAAGGAAAACTTAAATTTGCAGAAACTCCAAGAGGTCCCTGATAGGAAAAAGGGATGACGCATGCGTAAAAAAAAGGGCATCCTCATGACAAAGAGGAACAGGTTTTCTTTCTCTTTCAGGCGGTGACCAGCGATTTGACAACACCATTTTGCTGTCTGGTGTTTGGGCGCCACGCATACGTCTTTGGGCGTGGTGTTGGTTGGTCCCTTTCACCCAGTAGCATATCTCTCTCGGTCAACAGTATGCTGAAGTATAAAAAGACCCACAAATGAACTACAAACTAAAACAATCGGACTCTGACAAACTACCAAAAGAAATTAAATCTTACCGGACTTCGACAAACTTCCAAAAGAAAACTAACCTTTATGGAAGCCTGAAATACCAATTAAGGACAAACACGTGCATGAAACGATTAACATATTTTTGACACCTTAACTGGGGGATTCAACCATTGCAATGTATTCAGGAAAAACTCCCTCATCCATGGAATGGTTGTTGAACCCAGTAAATAAAGGAAAGTATAAAAGAAGCGTCTTCGTCTCTTATCTGTTGCTGTCTTTTCTTTTGTATAATTCTTTTGAGACTTTTTGGGGCCAGGCGTTGCACCGACGAGCCAACGTGGGGATAAAATAAAATAACCAAAATATGGAGTCAGATATCAAACGGCAACACAGTCTTGCCCTTTGCCGTGACCTTCAGCCTCTTATACCCCACATATGAAACTATCCGTCGGATATATATAGATCCACACTTTTGGTCAGGCTAACAAAAGTATTTGATATCTTTTCCTTTAGTCATGTTCTCGTCTTCAGGCAAAATACGGTACTGTATTCTTAACTTCACACAAGATGTTGAAAATGAGACTGAAGAAAGAAGAGAAAGCTAACCAAAAGTAACACTTCATTATATATATTGTAGAATTGAGAGGAAAAAAGTGTTCATCTTATCTATTTATTTATTTATTTTAATCCTTTCACTATTGTATTTTCAAATTTTCGATAGCTTGCATAGCCGAATTTTTCCTGAAAAAAAACTTACTTTACAATCTTTTTATTACCATGATAATTATTGTGAATGTGATGAACTGACATTAAAATTATAAAAGGAATATTTTCTGAAAATCAGCAAACTTCCTGTGTTATTTTTAAAAAATTTTTATGATTAGCATCTTTAATGTCTTACAATATATGGCATCTAGTGAATCAGTTTAAAAGTCATGGAGGCAAAGATTTTCATTTTCATCTATATAATCCCTTAATCCAGCCAGGCTTGCCGGTCGTGTTGCGTGGCACGGTTCGTCGTTTAAGACCGCCGAACATGCGTGCTGGGAAGCCTAGCATTCGTATCCGGTGACTGAGACTGACAGCCTCAGGGGATCATACCCCAGGCTTTCACCTGATTCGGTAGAACTGAGTTTATTGCTTGATGCCTGTGGCGCCCCAATAGGGAAATGTCAAAGGAGCCAAGGATTTTTGCGCTCGTCGAGTACTCTAGCTTCGGCTCGTGCCAGATTCCCCACACTAAAACAGCTAGGTTTCAGCATGGTGGGGTGCTGAATAAATACCATCCATACAACCCCTATTTCCATGTGTTACTGGCTTTCTACTTGGACAGGACATTAATGAGCTTCTGTATATTTCAATTGAAAAGTTTCAGGTTAATTCAAAACTGCTCGATGACAATAAAGTAAAGTTGGCGACCGTAGTCGAGGGTAACTCAAAGGCTCCCTTTTCAATTGCTACTACACCGAGGTGTAGGAAAGAGCACTACTACTTTCCTTGGATTGCTCCACTTTACCCTCGATATGCCTTATAATGCTGAGTGTTAACCAAGGAAATACCGATTACAATTTTTTGAATCTTTGGTATGACTCAACCTGGGATTGAACCCTAACCCGGACCATTGGCGAACACTACCCAATAGACCAATGATGTCAGCATATGTCACAGATTCCGCTTAGAAATACTTATTTTTAAAAGTATCAATTTCTTTCTTTCTTTTTTTTTTTTTAGTTCAGAAGATTTTTTAAATGTTAAAAGGCTTGTAGGTCGACAAAAATAATTGTCTTCCCTTGGATTGAAGTGGGTGGGGGTCATGACTTCCTATGCCACGTATCCGTTGCTCATGTGAGAATTTAGACCCCTGATTCTTTCTCTTTTACCTTCGTTCTTCGAATAGAGAAGACTTGATCTTTTTCAGTCTGCGCCCGTTAAGTGAAAAATGGACATGATTTTTTTTGTTCGTTGAACAAAATAAAAGACGTTTTTTCAAACTCTGGTGTGGCTCGCTATTTCACTTCGTCGGGAAGACCAAACGACAAAATATTCATATTACCTTTTTTTGGTTCTCGTTATAAACGGGAGAAGGCATAGTCTTGACTCATAAAGCTGAATAAGTCATTGACATTACTTTTCTTTGTATCCCCTTTCCATGCATGTTCGTTCTTGGAGCAATATGTGTAATTTGTTTGTTTTGGTTTGGTTTCTTTGTTTAATGGCATATCAATCTTTGTAGGTTATTCAATGTCAAAGTCATTCTTCTAGAAGAACAGTAGTGGTACTATTCAACCTATAGCTGGGAGGATAAGGGGGTTCTTACCTTTCCCACGGGTATTTGTCCGAAAGTAAACGTAATAGCGCGACTGGAGTGCGAACTCGCTTACTACGATTCTGCAATCCATCGCTTTAACCATTACACCGTGAGGACATATTTGTTTTGGGACACGTGTTAATTAATGTAACATTTATTATATATACCTATTGAATGTTTGCATTGTGCATATGAGTTTATCTTGCCTTTCTCTACCGTTTATTCAGTGTTAGTGCAATAATTGATATACTAATGCTATTATCAGAACTTAGTGAGTAGAAAACGATAAAACATCCTTTCTAACACCTATGATTATCGCCTATAGATTTCCCTTGATGGCTTAACATAGCGAAGAGAAAGATGTGGAGTAATATATTTTCAAAAGTATCCATTTGTGTACGACCATGTTATTATTTACTCGGCATTACTTAGTTTGGCACACAGTACCTAAGCGGTCACCCATCTACCTTCGAGAGTCTTTGTGGTGTAGTGTGTTGCGGAGCCGATAAGCACGTCGCCCCCGCAAGCTGTTTTAGTTAAGCGTACGAGTAATGAAAGCCAAAAGAATAATGAAGGAAACAAAAAGGCGAAATGACAGTATAACAAATAAGACAATTTATTCGGCGAGTTTACCAGAATAGATGTAAGTTCGTGGATAGATGTTGTAGTCGTCAGCTAGATTGTCGGTAGATTGGTATGGTCGAAGTTGTACAGCGGCAGCTAGAAGACCGGTGGTACGAGTAGCTGATGTTGGTCGAGGTCGTAGAGAGGCAGGTAGATGTTTGATAGGGTAGCTGATGTTGGTCGAGGTCGTAAAGCGAATCGGTGAGGCTAGGGCTTTGCCGTGCCCTAGCTGTGCGGACGTATCGGGAAGTGTAGCTAAGGCTTTGCCGTGCCAAAGCTCTGAATTATCGAGCAAACAGGCCGGGAGGCCGCGGCTAAAATTGGCGGTATCTTTGTGCCTCGCAGATAGGGAAGCGGTAACTAAAGGCTAACCCGTGCCTTAGCGCTGCGCAGTCAAGCGAACGAACGGACAACGGAATCGACCGAGTTGGTTAAGACCGGGTTGTCTAAGAGTCCTCTTCGTGGTTGCCCTCGGGCTGTCTGCTTCGTAAGAAGTCCGTAAGAACCGTCAGAGATACTCCAACCCGCAGAAGGAGACCTCTACTGTTCCTAAAAAGACCTTTATCGAATATCTATGTGATACAAGGGTGAATGCAACCACGAGATGTAGGATTCAGCCTTGAGAGCCTCGCTCTGAGAGCTTCGTAAAACGACTTCTGTTCATTTCCCAAAAAAGGAAAA
>OY757919.1:57278494-57328494 GCA_963585895.1 Sepioteuthis lessoniana
TTACATACACACTAAAAGACACACACACACACACACATATATATATATATATATATATATATATATAGTCATCCACAGACTGTTTCGTTGTATCACAACTCTTCAGTGTGGCTAGATACGTAGGACGCTTGAAGCTGAGATCGAAACCAACCCATCTTTACGTTAGATTTAGTATCATACCGCCCAGCCAACAAGCAAACCACGTCAGCTCGGGAATTATAAGGCATTATATAGTAGCTTTCGTTTGTTTACATTTTTTCCCAGAAAATTTCATTCTGGCAATATCTCCTTGAGATATGAACCCAGACCAAGGCACTCATCAGACATTGATCAAGATGCTTTCCGTTCAAAATACTCAGTACTTGACCTAAACATATTCCAATCTACAATCTGCCACTACTTGAAAAAGCGCAGCAAAGTAAGTACACTGAACCTTTAGTTTCCTCTTGCTCTTACTGAGAATAAAGATCACATATCCATAGTGACAAGACTTCTTTAAAGTCAGAGAAATGACTCGTTTCTTAAGAATATCATCACAGGTGACAAAAAGTGGATTGACAAGGATGAATTTTTGCAGCCTACTGCAAAGGCAGAGCTTCATGGAAGAAAAGTTATGCTGAATGTATAATGGGATGATCACGATATTATTCATTTTGACATTTTTAAACCGCTATCATACACTTAATACTGACTTATACTCAACAGCTGCAACGTGTACATGAAAATCTTTTAAAAAAACGCCCTGTACTCGTCGATAGGAGAAACGTTGTGCTTCTCCTTGATTACTCAAGGCCACATTCAGCAAGAATCACACATCCACCATATTTCCCAGACATTGCACCAAATAATTTTCATTCTTTGTGATCTCAAGAAAATGGACTTTATGACAAAAAAGTAAATGGTAAGAGGGGAATCAAAATGATGCCGAATATACAATTAACTGAAATTAATTCTTAGTTGAATTATTCATGTATTAATTATATTTTACTAAAACGGAAATTATTTAAGACCCAATATATATATATAGTCATCCACAGACAGACTATTTCAGTGTATCACAACTCTTCAGTGTGGCTAGACTTGCGAGATGCTTCAAGTAGAGATGGAAACCCATCTGATTTTACATCAGTCGGATATCTTACCCCAGAGCCATCGTCATTCTCAGCGTAAGCAAAGGAACTTTTAACGTATGTCTTTTATTATATATATGTTATTGTCTAGCAGAGTTCTCAGTTCATGAGAAGAGCTGTTGCATTCCAGCTGATGTTGCAACCAGCATATTTACTACTTGAATACTCCATTTTTCCAAAGAAATTTTTATTCAACTCTGCCAGATTTTATACAATAAAAACAATGATGATCCAGATATTATTTAAAAAAATCAAAATAGAATAGAAACATTTTAAAGGAAAACTGAAACAGACTCATCAAACTTCAGTGATAAATTCAGTCACTTCAAAATCCATTTCCAATTTTACAAGAAAAATGGAAGGACATTTATCACCCAATTTCTTCAAATAATAATAAACTAGATTAACAATGTTACCAGAGTATATTATGCATATTCTGAGTGCAATTGTCTTTTATTCAAATTAAGAACCTTCAATTTTATTATTTTTATATCTGTAATTTTGACTATATTAGGTTTATTATTGGCTTGTTTAAGTTGGAATATCATAGTTTAACAGACTAGTGGTATTGATTGGAAAAAAAAAACTTAACCCTACTTTTACTTCAAAAAATATAATTTTGTGAAGAAAAAGGTGTGGACAGAACTTTTCAGCTTAAACTAGCAATATTGCTAAATAGTTTCTTTGCTAATACAGTATAAATATTTCTGATCAAGGTTACTAATTTTGTATTTCAATAAGAATGTTTTGTAAATATAGTAAGCAGAAGAACATCTTTTTAAATATGAATGAGGAAAATCCAAAAAATTTGAGTAAAAAAAATCAATTGGATCAGCTATATACACCTGGAGATTTAAACAAACATTTGGACTTTTCATTCCATCTTTAGTCCATATAGACTATAATATTATGCATAAATCTGTACTAATTTACTTTGTAAAACATACAAGGTGTGATTAAAAAACAGCAAGACTGAATCATTAACTTTTTTTAAAATCTAAATTTTAGAATATAAGATATGTGCCCAGCTAAGTACTTATGTAAGATGACTAGGTACCAATTCTCAATACTTTTTGATCAGGAGTTTTTGGTGAAACGCAAGATTTTAAAAGTGCAGCATTCTCCATATTCATCAGACCTATCTTCATGATACTTTTCTTTGTTTCCAAGACTGAAAATTCATCTCAGTCGTGAGATTTGAGAATGTGAAAGACCTTAAAAGAAATAGAACGGCATAGCTTAGTATAAAAAGAAGAGTTTCAAATTTTCTTCAAGCAATAGCAAATGCAATGAAATAAATGTTGAATGCCAAGAGGAGGGTTTTGAAACCAAGAGGCGAACATAGTGTAATGGTTATCATCGTAGGAAATGGACCTGACAAGCTGAGCTCAAATTTATTTGCGTTTTACTTTTGAAAAGGTATGAATCCATCTCTTACCTCTCCAGCTATAGGTAAATAGTGGATTCTTTAGCACTGGTAATGCATCCAGTCTATTGGAAGGAAAAACTCTGAATTCAAAAGCTGAAGAACACTGATTAGAGAATCTGTGACTCAGTGATGCAGTATTCTTCTCTTATCAGCTCATCCCAAAAAATGTAGATGGCTCTATGCAAGCTTTCACCTTGGTACATAAATCATCTCTATAGTTCCTTTGCTAAGTTTTGGCTTAGTGGCAAGTCATCGAATTAATGATCAAACATAATGTATATATTTTGAAGAACATTAACATTTCCTTCATTGTTAATTTCTGTCTTGGTAAATACAGTTTCAGTTTGGATACTTTTTAAACAAATTTTTCTGTATTGCTTAAGTATTTATGACTTAAATTTTGGATTTTGTCATAAGGATTTTATAAGAATAGGAGCAACATAATCTTCCTACTAATCCATCCTTTTTCCTTCTTGTGCTAAGCTAAAAATATGAGAAAGAATACATCATCATCAAGGCATACCAACAGCACAGTTTCCTTTTGACTCTCTCTCACCATTCATTGCTCTTGGTAGGTCCTCTAGATGGCATCTGATGTCTGCACTAAGCTGGTTAATGTAATTTTTTTTTACAGATCAGCCAACTCTGGTGTGTCAATCTGCAGAACCCTATAGGAAAATATAGCTTATGAGTTTGTCCTTACTTCACCAGCAGTGTCCAGCACATTATGTTCATCTTATTTGGATGGTTTGTGAGATGGGAGGTAAGTGGCCATACAGCTGGGTGATGTTCAAAATAGTGCATAACATCCTTGGGTGATGTTCAAAATAGTGCATAACATCCTTGTGTGGTACTCCTTTAGCTTTTTCTCCAAGTTTTTTTGAGAGTCCAAGTGGTGCTACCACACAGTAATACTTACATGGCTACAGTTTGGAAGAATTTCCATTTTATTTTATCAGAAAGATCAGATTTACATATGGCTCATGATCTATCGGTTGTAGTCCATGCTCTTTACCTATGCATATGTTGACCACTTTTAGCAGATGAGATATTGCTACCTAGGTATATAAAGTGGTCTCTACTAATTTCAGAGGCTAGCAATTTAAATAGATGGCATCAACTTGATTAAAACACATGAAGTCTGTTTTATCTGAATTCACATAGAGGTCAATGCCACAAGCTGCTTGCTCCAGGCTATGCAGCAGAGATATGGCTTGGACAGATGTATTTGCAAGTAGCACAAGATCATCCACATAATCGGTATTAATAATTGCTTCCATATTGTTTACTTCCTGCCTTTTTTTATTGTGAGACTGCTTTCTTTCATTAGATCTATTAATTTTTATGTATTATGAACATCAATAGATCTGATTTAAGAAAATGGTTTGACATCAAAAAAGCAAAAAGCAAGCAAAGGAAGAATAAATGGCTTTAAAAAAAATTCACAAATCCATTTACAGACTCAGGTACAATATGGAAGTTTTAATGTTAAAGACATTTTCAATCTCAGCAAATATATCTACAATTTTCACTCTCTCTCTCTCTCTGTCCTTTTCCATTTAAAAATTTAAAAAAAAACCTTCCAGAACATTTTAAAGGAAATGGATACTTTTTTCTTATTTTTATTTTTTAATTGTAAGTAAGTAAGTAAAATTGGCAACTGTAGACGAGGGTGACCTGAAGGCTCCCAGACCATTGGCAAACACTATATCTATATGTTGAATGTGCTGTCTTTACCATTAACTAGTAGTTTTGTATTAATCTGAAGCTATTTTCAGTTTTAAATTAAAATAACTTTCTTTTTAAAAAAGAATTAAGGTAAAATAAACAAAAGCTTATTAATATGTTCTTCCATGTTACTTTCATAATTAGATGAATCCGTGTGACAGAACTAGATTCATCTATTAGCTATAGATTTGAGCCACACACTCTTGATGCCTTGTTTTTTGTTTTTTTTTTAAATATATTTTCCTTCTATTATAACTTTTTATTCTTTAACACTCATTCATCAAAAATGATATATTTATTTTGAAATTTTCACCCAATTTTTTTTTTTTTTTTTTTTTTTTTTTTTTGAGGAGGAGGAGGACCTCAAATTGCACATAACTTAGGGCCTGAGTAGGTGAAAGTCTGGCCCTGACTATATAGTCATACTAGGATGCTTTTTACTAGTACCTAATTCTCTATAGTATGTTACATCTTAATTGCAATACTTTATTTATTTCATTTGTTTTGCTTGAATTATTTATTATAAATTTATCATAAATTACTTGCAAAAAAATGCATTCTCTGGGTGCAAGTATTTAGGTTTTGATATAATTAATTATTCAATTATTTAATAATATATTGAAATGCTAAATTAGAAAGACAAATAAAACTAAATAAGAAAGTATTCGCCATTGGCCCGGGAGACCTGGGTTCAATCCCAGGTCGAGTCATACCAAAGACTCAAAAAAAATGGTGCTTGATGCCTCCTTGGTTAACACTCAGCATTATAAGGTATGGATCAAGGATAGTGTGGAGCAATCCAGGGAAAGGAGTAGCACCCTCCCCTACATCTTGGTGTAGTAGCTATCAAAAAGGGAGCCTCCAGGTTACCCTCGACTAAGGTTGCTAACTTTACTTACTTTTATTTTATCTCAATTGATTTCTAAATAAAATTATACAAAGAATTGCTTTTAATGCTTCTGAAAATAAAACAATGATATTAGAAATCAAGTAATTATTTATTGTACCTGTTTTTGTTAAAACAAGTATGCAAATCATCTACAACATATAATAGGTAAATCTTTATTTCTTAGTGATATGTAACATGCAGTGCAAGATAATAAATGCATTAATAACATGCTCTTGCCAGGCATTCACATTGAGTGGGTGTTATTAATTTGAATCACCTGGTCCCTGGGAGCCATCCCCCAAGGCAATACTCGCTTCAGCAGGGTTAAGTTCATTACTTGGCACCTGAGGCACCCCACTAAGGGAATGCCACAAGGATCAAGCATTTTTTGCATTTGCTACATATGAGTCTTGATTCATGCATGGCTCCCATATTAAAATAACCTCATGTCAAATCCTACCTGGTAAGAGGTTGGATAAATATCAATAACATTGGCTGGCCTGTTGTTCATGGGTAGATGTCATTAAGCTAAGTCACTTGGTCCCAGGGGACCCTCCCCAACAAAGTGATTTCTACTTTGCAGGGCTGAGTTCATATCTTGGTACCCAGGGAACCCTAAAGGGACCAAGCATTTTTTGAAATTGTCATACATGTATCTTCATTTGTGCATGGCTCTCCACAATAAAATGATCTTGTATCATATATCAGCTTGGTGGGAAATCAGTTAAATGCTACCTGGTTTTCATCCCAAGAGGGTGTTATATGCTGATCACCTAGTCCCAGGGGTCCCTCTCCTCCAGGAAATATCTGCTAGGCAGGGCTGAGTTTATCACTTGGCACCTAGGTATGTCCTAAAAGAGTAATGTCAACAAGTTCTTTATTTAATAACATATCAACCTTCATCGGTTATTTAATGCCAAAGCTATCCTTGCAAAAGAACAGCAGTGTTACTATTTAACCCATAGCGAGAGGGATAGGGGGATTCTAATACCTTTCTAAAGGTATTTGTCTAAAAGTAAATGTAATATCATGACTGGAGTTTGAACTTGCTAACTATGAGGCTGCCGTCCAACACTTTTACCATTATGCTACTGGGACTCCCCTTCCTGACTTGGTCGAAAGTTGTTTAAACACCCATTAATAATATGGCCTCTTTTGAGACAAATCTAACTGTTCTAGACTTTAATAGAGACATCATCAAAAAATAAAATGCTCATCATCAAGTCATGCTGACAGCATATGTTATATATTGACCCTCAACTGAGTGGTCAATCAAGAGATGCACCTGTGTAAATAAGCGAAAAAACAGCAGAAGTAGGTGGGCGTTAAACAATAATATAACCAGGGTACAGACGGTTCAAGTCAGTAGGAGATAGGATGCCAGCGTAAGAATCAGCTTGCAGACTGAGGGCTTGTGGCCCTCAGTGATCCACGGTTGAGCAACCCCAAGCCAAGATGAGAAAGAAGTGCTGCTATGGTTGAAGAAGAACTTGGGGTCAAAATAACAGTCTGTCCCTGTCTCCAACTCACCTCTCACACACAACCAACATCACCCTTTCAAGAATAAAGTGTGAGAGATTATATTTTTATAAAGAACTGTGTTCATTAGTTCATTGAAGTTCGTATATTATGTTTGATTATGTTCCACATATATTTGTATACTCATAGTATACAACACATAGATTTCCCTGACACTCTCTCACCATTCATCTCTATTATCCATCACTCTTGGCATGTCTTCTAGGCTGCATCCTGTATTCACACAGAGCTGAAGTAAGTAAGCCCTTGCTGATTGGCAAACACTAGCACATCCATGTTCAGGAGTCCATCAGTGAACACTGCTTATGACTTTGTCCTTGCTTCTCTAGCAGTGCCTTGCATGTCTTGTTTATCTTACATGGATGGTTTGTGAGATGGAAAGACAGGTGGTTGTACAGCTGCTGTTTTGTGGGTGTTGCTTCCAGGATTTGTTCAAAGCTGCATACAGCATTCTTGTGTAGTTCCCATCACACTTTTTCCCTTACGTGTTTTGCTAGCATCCATGTGGTGCATCTGTATAGTAGTATGGACACAACTATAGCTTGGAAGAAATCTAATTTTATTGGATCAATCAGATTTCCATGTGATTGATGACCTTCAATAGATTTTTGTGCCTTTGTTTGGCATATGTTGACATCACTTTCAGTAGATGAGACGTTGCTACTGAGATAAGTGAACTGGTCTACAAATTCTTGAGGCTGAGATGGTTCCTTTTTGTTGAAAAAAAAATGTATTTTGTTTTATTTGCATTCACATAGAGGTCAATGCCTCCTGCTTCTTGCTCTTGGCTATGCAGTAGGAATTCTACTTGGGCTGCTGTATTTACAAAAAGCACTAGATTATCAGCATAGTTTGTGTCTGTCATAGTTTCTGTGAGATATCATCTGCTTTTTGCCTTTTTTAATGTGGAATCATTTCCTTTTAAGCTAATTAAGATAGAATAATGGTTGAGAATATAACATAAATAATAAAAGGAATTGAGACATTGGACATTTTGGTTACAGACAGACATATATCATCTCCATTATAACATATATATGATACATAATTCATTTCCTAAGGTGATAATTGTTACACCATGAACACCGACAACATCAAAATACTCCCCCTGGTGTTTTAAATATTTATTCCATTAAGTTTGTCATTGATTAGAACACTTCTGAAACTCCTCCTTATTTTTAAAAAAAAGTTATAAAAATAAGACGATTACATTTTTTTTAAAGGAAAAAGTCTCAGGACTTATTATTTTAAGTTATAATATTTTCAAAACAACTTGCACAGTCAAAATAGTATATTTCATTGCCATTAGCATATATATCATAACATTTCCTTTAGGATCATGTCTTCTTAAAAGTATCAATTTCTTTTAGACAGTTTAGGTAGCCTTATTTTAGAATATATTTTAAATGGAAAAGATAAATTAATATTAGCATATACTGTACTGTGTTAACATCTTTGGCCACCTAATTTTATATTTTAAATGGAAAAGATAAATTAATATTAGTATATACAGTACTGTGTTAAGACTATTATAAATTTCTACTAATTGCCAACTTATAAGTGGATGTTTTGCATTGTGTTTTTTACAGATGAAATACTGACCCTGTTGGAATCATTTCTATTTACCTTATCATTATATTTTGCATTAAGGCATCTGAATGAGAGGAGTAGATGCAAGACCACCCCCAAAATTGCAATGCAAAAGTTTTCAGTCACCTTATATAAACCAATCAGTGTTTAAAAACAGAAAAATGTTTCACTACTATTATGCAAAGATTTTCCTCAACAGCACCAATTTTTCTTGAATTTAGTGAAATTTCTAACATCTAAATTCATGGCCAAAATTTTCAAAGGAATGAGAATAAAGATAGTGATGATGGCCAAGAATATGAGCCAGTGAGCAATAACTAAAGAACTTGGAATTTCCAGAAGCAGCACCTCAGAAATTCTCTTGAAGTTTCAAGGCACAGGAAGTGTTTCAGAAAAACCAAGATATAGTCACCCTCAAAAGCAATTGCACAGGATGGTAAGAAACTGATCTTGACAGCAAAAGCTCAGCTAAAGAGAAATGCAAGACAAGTGATGGATGAGTGTAACTTGTCCAATTTGGTGTCAGTAGATACCACAAAGTGCCTCCTTTCAGAACATGACCTGAAGCTAAGAAACCAACTTTTACCTAAAAGCATTTGAAGGCAAGATTAAGTTGGTTATTAAGTTGGGATGTAATTGCTTGAAATAAGATCATATTCAGCAATAAAACTTGGATGAAGCTGCAAACTAATAAGTGAGAATTTTTCAGGCCTCCAGGAAAGTGAAATGACCCACATTACAAGAAAACAATGAAGTTTGGGTGTAAGAGTCTGATACTTTGGGGATACATAAGTGAGGATTCAAGAAAGTTTGTTAAGACTGGCAATAACTTGAATAGTGCCAAATACATCCAGCTGCTGAAGAACAATCTGACACAAGACTTGGATGAAGGTGAGATTTTTCAGCATGACAGGGATCCATGCCATAGATCATGTGCAACAGAACTGTTTAGCTGATGAAGGTTTTACCATATTGAAAGAATTGTCAGCTAAGAGCCCTGACTTAAAAATCATCAAGTAAATGTGAACAGAACTAAAGAGAAGAATCCATGCAATCTTGAAGAATTGTGGAAACTCAGCCACAGAGAATGACATTCCCTACCCGAGAAGAATGTAAAGGATTTGTATACATCTCTTCCCAGGCACATTGAAGTAATTATTCAAGCTAAGAGAAGCCACATAAAATATTAAAAATGTACCGTAACTTCTTGAAATGAACATGATAATAAATTTTCATTATAAACATTTTTCTCTTTTAAAACACTGTATCTTGATTGGTTTATGTGTGGTAGCTGAAAAAATTTGTACAGCAATTTTGTGGGTTGTGGTCTTGTATCTTACTCTCTCATTCAAAACCCCCTATTATAAAATATAACAATTAGGTATGGAAATGACTCTAACAGGACCAATATTTCCCTTGTAAAAAAGACGATGTAAAACATCCACTTATAAGTTGGCAATTAGTAGAAATTTACAATAATTTAAGATGGCTGAAGACTTGCATCGTAGTGTATTTCCTTTTAAAAATACTAAAAATATGTTATAGTCTATTTCTAAAGAATGCTAAATAAATAAATATTGCCCAGTCGGCTGGGACTGTCGAATACCCCCCCTCCCAATGAGTGTCCTGGATATGACACTAAACGATCTGATGGTGAAGTCCCAGTAATGCTGGAGCTTTGGGAATACGGAGCACCCCTTCATTGCCCTTGCTCCCAGGTTCACTCTGGCCCAGCATGGTAGCACCTAATAGGGCCCAATCTATGGGTTAAATAGAACTAACAGCATACTTATGGTAAACTGACTTGTTTGATTAAACGGAATAGCTTGAAAGAGAAATGTTTTTGACAATTAAACCGTACTTACATTTAAACTGCGTACTTATGCTAAACTGAATTATTTGAAATTGAACAGTTTTTGTCATTGAAACTGTATTTAGACTAAACTGAATTGTTTGACATAGAACTGTTTTGACATTTTACTGTGTAAACAAAATCTGTATTTACGCTAAACTGAATAAGCAGAATTAGAACTGTTTGAATAAACTGAATAGTTTGAAATAGAAATATTTTTGACAATTAAATTATGTACTCATTCTGACTGAATTGTTTGAAATAGAACTGACCTTTTACATAAAAGTGGATTTGGCATTAAATAACCTACAAAGGTTTGATATGCCATAAAGCCCAACCAACCAAATAAATAAATATAAAAATACTGAATCCAAATATATTTCTCTTCCATGTAAATATTTTTGTGAGCAGATAAATTGTTAATGTTTCATTTGATTCATTTTACATTTGGAAATTTACTCTCCCCTTACCAGTACAAATGTGAATCAACTTGTTGGGAATCTATCAAAATATAAAAACTCAGCACAGGAGGTATTTTGATTTCTGTTGATGCTATGAATACCCCCCATCTATGTAATTTTAGCCTTTATTTTCAGTTACCTTAGCATATGGAGTAAAAAAAAACTAATTTTAAACTAATTGCTTTCTCACCTTGAATCCAAAGCCTGAAGATACAAATCCTCAAATTTTTATCCCAGACAGAAACTCTGAAAAACATACAACCATTAAAAACAAATCAGGAGGTACTAAAAAATTCTTAGCTTAACCAAGAAAGAAATTGTCTTCTTTTTTTTTTTTCATTTAAATTTTTATGTGTTTGTGTTTTTCATTTGTTTTTGCTTTTTTGTTTGTTTGTTTGTTTGTTTTTCGTTTTTAAAGAATCAAAAGGAACTTGAAAATAATGTACCAAGTGTGTTGAACTCAGAGATCAATGTGGAATAGCATGTTATTCCCTTTTGGGCTGAATGAAAACTTTTCAGCATCTCCTTGTGTATGTATATATAAATAGAAAGATAGGTGAATGTGTAAATAGATGAATTGATAGATAGAAAGATAGATGAATTGATAGATAAAAAGATAGATGAATGTGTAGACAGATGAATTGATAGATAGAAAGATAGATGAATTGATAGATAGAAAGATAGATGAATGTGTAGACAGATGAATTGATAGATAGAAAGATAGATGAATGTGTAGACAGATGAACTGATAGTATGTATATATAAATAGAAAGATAGATGAACTGATAGATAGTATGTACATTAAATTGCTCAAGATCGTTCCATTTGGGGTTGGATAAGAACTTTCAACACTCCCTTATATATATATATATATATATATATATATATATAATGTACATTATGTGGCTCTAGATCATTCCCTTCTTGTTTGGATAACCTTTCAACACCTTATATAGAGAGAGAGAGAGATTGTGGTGCTTGGGATTGTCCTTATTGGAAATGGACATGATAACACAAGTTTAAACCCTAGATGAAGCTGTTTACATTTCACACAGAGCTAATACTACCCCTGGGAAAGGTATGCATCCAACAATTCTCCCTCCAGCTAGGAGTAAATGGGCAGTCTAGGCTCTTTAACCTTGGTATTTCAACTGGTCTAGAAGGAAAACTCAGAATTCACACTTGTTAAACAATCAACTTGGTGTCCCATTCTGCTCTTGCAAAGAGGTTAGTAAATATACATATATATAGATAGATAAAAAGTATGCTACATGACTCTAGATCATTCTCTTCTTGGGAATGATCTAGAGTCATTAGAAGTTTTCAGCACCCCCTTTTGAATGTATATGCAGATAGAAAGATAGATGAACTGATAAATAGAGCAAGAGACAGTGAAAGATCATTCAGTCCATAGGTTGGTTGGTTGTTTGGGTTTTATGGCATATCAACCCTTGTATGTTATTTAATGCTAAATTCTGTATTTATATATATATATATATTCAACCAAAGATTTCTAAACAATTACTTATATAGGTAAAATTTTCTATAAGCAGGATTTCATTTGTCTGCACAAGATTAACTAGTTTTAATTTGTCATATCTTTTTGGTACAACTCGGTCTTTTTTTGGAGGCAGCAGTAGCTTGTTTGTTAAGGCTGAAAAGGAAGTCCATATTCAGGTCAAAGCCATTCACTTTGAATTTACGCCCGAAGGAAAAGCATAAAACCACTTTTTCTCTGATGAATTTAATAAAAGATCTATTTGAGCACTCTAATTATGAAGACTGGCAACCCATCTTGGAAAAAAACTATTCAAACCATGGAGAAGGTAATGGGAAACCATTCCACAATCCAAAGAACAATCATAGTAATACACAGCTTACTGATAAACAAAACTGTAAGGAGCTATGACAAACCAAGTTCTATAAACGATATGGCATTTTCACTTCTATTTATTTTTTAACATAATCTCCTTTGTCAATGCCCTTAGCTAAACACTTCTCCATCAGTCACAGAGATTGAACATAACATAGTGAAACTTTCAGACGAGAATTTTGCTAATAACGATTGTCGGGTTTTGAACTTATTTAATATACAGTATGCTGTTTGATCTAAAGACGTATGTCAGGCTATATGCATATGCGAAAAAAAAAAAAATTTTTAGAAATAAATATTTATGTGAAATAGATTGCATATTTTTTGTTCTTTTTCATCATTTTTTTTAATCATTGAGTGATGTACATTATGTCACCATATTTGCACCCTTTCATTTTTAAAAATCTTTTTTCACTTTTTTCTTCAGAAACAAACAGAAAAGATCTAAATTTGTTCTTTTATCATTTGCTGTTCTTTATCAACAATGAGATGTTAATAGACCAATGATATTTCACTAGATTTGTTTTTAGTTTTTTGTTTGTTTGTGGGTTGTCTTTTTTTTTCATATTTTACATTATATACTGTAATTTCATCAATTTTATCAATAATCATGACCAGGACTGTACTTATGAACATGTATCTATCTCTGTGTGCACTTATTGATATATATGAACCTGATATTAATTATTTGTACAAATATCCTCATTCTTATTGTCTTTTATAATAGTGTTTCAGCTGTTAGTTTGCTCGTTTTGTTTATGATCCAACTTTACTACAGCCAGTAAGTGCAGAAATTGTATAAACATATCAATATGTAAATTCCCAGTGTTATTACTGAGGCTTCATCACTAAATGATAAGTAAAATCCTTATTGAACACACACATACGCATAGAGAATACATTCCAACAGTTGGTAATTATTGATTGTTATTGATCCTTATTGATTATCAAAGCAAAAGTTGCTCAAGTGAAAAATTATTGGGTATTAGTCACTTTTAAAGAGAGAATCAAAGAAACACTCACACACATACACACACACATTCATAAATATGTATATCAAACAAGCTAACTTTTAAATGAAAACTAACTTTTTCATAAACAAATTTATTGCTTTACTAATTACTTAATAAAAGCTGATTCTTTCAAAATAGTCCCCTATTGTTAATAAACTGTTAATGATATGTTGTTTTTTAAGTTCTTGAATGCATTCTGGAAGTTATTTTAAAGGATAATGTGCAACCCATATAATGCTTTTTCTTCTGTTTTTTTATTGTCTGAAATTGCCAACTTGTTTGGGTATAAGATATTAAATGTGAATTCAAGTGTTTTGATTAAAAAGATAAACTATTTAAGATAAACTAATAATGAAATAGTCAAGAAAATACTTCATGTAAAAAGATTTTAGTTCTGAAAAGCATTCTGAAAGTCAATTTGAGGGATAGTGTGCAGGTCTTATGACACATTTTCTTCAATCTTTTCTATCACCCAAAATTAACAACATATTAGTGTGGATTTCAACTTTCAAGAAAAAAAATCTAAAGAAGTAAAATTCAAAGATTAAAATGATTAATCACTTCCAGACTATGCATATTTACCTAGACACTTAATTTTTTTTTAAGTGAAGTACTGTTTGTTTTAAATTCTGAGTCTTTCTTTCACTTAGACTTGCTGTTATGCCAAGGTTAAAAAGCTCAGTCTGTTCTACTATTTACCCATAATTGAGAGGAGGTAGAATCGTGGGATTGTGCCTTTACCATGGGAATTAGCTCAAAATGGTACATTTCAATTTTTATTCATCTGTTAGTTTAGAAATTTCATGGACAAATAGGTGACATTTTCCATGTATCAAGGTATGAACTTTCTCAATATTGTATCTTGGGTATGACACTAAATTGCATCCAGTGGTGAGGCTCCTGTTATCGAGCTCTGGTGAATATAGAGTACTTCACTGTTAATATTACTCCCAGGTCCATTCTATTTAATAATAATCATTTGTTTGCGCTCATATCATTTCATGTATTCCCATCAAATAGTAATAATTTTCAAACAGGTCTATTTGATCTGTTGATGGGACAGGGTAGTTTACAGTGAATCTGAGAATAACAGCAAGGAAAGGGTGACTCCACACTCACCACAGAAGCCTCACCACCAGATACAGTTTAGTGTCATATAAAAGACAATTTTTCTTTATCATCTTTTTGTTTTGTTTTTTAACTGTATAATTTGATTCTGACAAATATGTTCTCTCATTTGATACATAAACTTTAACTAGACTTTGAATGAATCTGATTTAACATTTATTTTGTTTGTTAGCTGGTCAACCACCTGAAGCATTTTGTCATGGTAGAAATGGTGATGTATTACAGTTTCATAATCAATGCATTGATGATTGGTAACATGTGCTCTCACTCTAATCAATACTGAGATGATGACAAGGTCAGAATATTCTATTAAAATGTTTTAACATTTCAAATGAAAGGAAACAACAACAAAAAAAATCAGCAGGAAAGGGAACCAAAAAAGATATAAACATATGTCGTGGTGACATTATTCAGATTTCTTTGATGAATCATTGTCTATGATTATTAACTAACTCATGAAAAAATCCATGGGAATTTTTTAAACTTTTGCAATGATTTTTTTTTTAAGAAACAGAACAATGTATTTATTGTAGGAGTTTTTTTTTTTAATTATCACATATTTTCTGTTATGATAATATGACACTTGCTCACTTCAAGTGATGCTAAGTATGTCTTCTGTTACCATAACAACAGATTTGTTCATCATCTCTTTGAAATGGAATATTCTGGTTATACAGAAAAACGTTACCACGTACTGTATCATGTTTTAATAAACTCATGTAAATAAGTAAGTAAAGTTGGTGACCATGGTCGAGGTGATCTGAAGGCTCCCTTTTCAATAGCTACAACACCGAGGTGTAGGAGAGGGCGCTACCCTTTCCTCCCAGATTGCTCCACTTTACCCTTGATACATACCTTATAATACTCAAGGAAGTATCAAGTACCATTTTTTAAGTCTTTAGTATGACTCAACCTGGTATTGAACCCTGGTCTCCTGGACCATTGGCGAACACTCTACCCACTAGGCCAATGAGCCAGACAAACATAGTTGACCTTAATATGACAAATTTTGTGTTTGCGCAGTACTATTTCTGTATGGCAGTAGCCAAAAGGACAAATGGCCAAGTGCCTTGTGTTCCAAGGAGTGTGTGATGGATAACCACTTCAGACTGGTATCCTGGGTAAGGGATTTTTGGAGAGCAGCTCTTTATTTGTTTTTTATGCAAAGGGTGGTTAAATTTTCATTGTCCTTTGGTTTCCCAAGAAGTAAGCAGGTTCCTGACTTCTCTCCGGGTGCACAATATTTCTCTTATCTTGGTAAGACTCACGGACACCAGTGAAAAAAATCTCAGTTTTACTTTTATTATTTGTCAGTCAATAACGAATCAAAATATGATTGATTCTTTAGAGAGAGAGAGAGATAATTTGGTATTTCTCATGGCTTGTTTCAGACTCTTTGAATTGGACTGCCCAAGTTGCTGGTAGGATAAAATGTCTTTCCCTCAAACACACACGATCCAATTCATTTTGGTAGTATCATGGTAGTTGGTGCACTGATACATTATGCATTGCTCCACTCTGGGAGTGATTTGAAAGTTGCACAGATGAACATGCAACATAGTCTAATTCAGGATTTTATTTCTTACAAGTTTGAAGTGGGCCATAGCACTGTGGAACCACCCAAGAACATTTCTTGTGCAAAAGGTGAAGGTATAGTTGATTCCATTGCAGTAACCTGATGCTTGAAGAAATTTTACTCATGTTGCAAGAACCTCAATGATTAAACAAGGTCAGGTAGACCTAAGACCATGGATTCCAAGTATGTGCTCAAAGTCATAGAGACAAATCTGGCAAGTAGTGCAAAAAGAGTATCAGTTGAGCTAAGTACATCACAGTCTAATGTCAACTTCACAAAAGTACCTAGAGCTGCCAAATTGTACCTCACATTACCAACTCATAATAGATAATAATAATAATTGCACACAAGATGACATGATTAAGAAGAGGACACCTGAAGAGAGAAACTGAATCTCTCTTAATACTGGTAAAAATGAAGCCATAAAAACTACTTAGTTAAAACAAAAATTGATAATAAACAGAATTGAAAGTGTCGGTTATGTGGTGATAGAGATGAAACAGTTAATCACATAATAAGGGAATATAGCCAACTGGCACAAAAGGAATACAAACCTTGGCATAACTGGATGGGAAAAGTGATTCACTGGGAATTGTGCAAGAGACTGAAATTAGACCACGCTGACAAATGATTTGGTTTGGTTTTATGGCATATCAACCATTGTAGGTTAATGCCAAATTCATTTTTATGCATTAAACAGTTCTATTTAAATCAATTCAGTTTAGTATAAGTATGGTTTTTATTTACCCATAGTTAAATGTCGAAACAGTTCTATTTCAAATAATTCAGTTGAGCATAAATACACAGTTTAAATGTCAAAACAATCCCATCTCAAACAATTCAGTTTAGCACAAGCACACAGTTTAGTTCTATCTGACCTATAGATATGACCCCATCAAGTGCTACCACTCCAAGCCATAGTGGACCTGGAAGCGATAGCAATAGAGGGGTACTCTGCATTCCCCAACGTTCCACCACTTCTGGAACATCACCATCAGATTGTTTAGTGTCACATACAGAACACTCATTAGGGGAGTCTTACCCTTCTTCACAGATGTAGTCAGTATATTCTACAGCCCCAGTTGACTGGGCTACTGGCAATTGGTATTCGTACAAACCAGAATCTGTCTAAGAAAATAAAATGCATTAAATTCTCTGGGACTTTGAGATACAAATGGATCAACCTATCCCAGTCAGATGGCCAGAACTAGTGTTAATTCAGTGGATCATTGTGAAAATAAAAGAAAACATAAAGTAAAGTAAAGTTGACGACCTTAGTCGAGGGTGACCCGAAGGCTCCCTTTTCAATAGCTACTACATCAAGGTGTAGGAGAGGGTACTACTCCATTCCCTGGATTGCTTTTATCTTTGATACACACCTTATAATGCTGAATGTTAAGCAATGCAGCATTAAGTACCATTTTTTTTTAGCCTTTGGTATGACTCAACCTGGGATTGAACCCCAGTCTCCCTGACCATTGGTGAACACTCTTCTCATTACCTAGATATTGCCACAGAGTTGAAAAAGCAGAGGAACATGAAGGTAACTGGGATACCAATTGTACTTGGTCCATTTGGAATCATCTCCAGAAGCCTGGAAAAGAGACTAGGGGAAACGGAAATTGAAGGAAGATTTGAGACAATCCAGAATACAGCTCTGTTAAGATCAGCTAGAATACTTAGAAGAGTCCTGGGATGCTAAAGAGACTTGCTGTCACTTGGACTTCAGGGAAAACTCACCAGGTAAAATTGGTATGAAAAATTCACATGGAGTAACAATAATAATTATGACTGATAATACTTCACTTTGAAACAACAAAAAAAGCATTATTAATACAATGAATGTAAAAGCAAAAATAACATGAGAGATTGAGAAATACTCAAGGAATGAGTTTATAGAATTGAGCTTCCATAAACCAATGACTCTTCATAATTCATTGCCCAGTCAGCTGGAGCTGTAGAATACACTGACTGCACCTCTGCAGAGGGGTAAGACCCCCCCCTAACGAGTGTCCTGGATATGACACTAAACAATCTGATGGTGAGGTTCTAGCAGTGCTGGAGCTTTGCGGAATGAGGAATACCCCTTCATTGCCATTGCTCCCAGGTCCACTCTGGCCCGTAGAGGTAGCACCTGATAGGGCCCTATCGATGAGTTAAATAGAACTAATAGCATACTTATGCTAAACTGAATTGTTTGAGTAAACTGAATAGCTTGAAATAGAAATGTTTTTGACAATTAAACTGTACTTACATTTAAACTGCGTACTTATACTAAACTGAATTATTTGAAATAGAACTGTTTTTCGACATTAAAACTGTATTTACACTTAACTGAATTGTTACATATAACTGCTTGAATAGTTTGAAATAGAAATGTTTTTGACAATTAAACTGTGTACTTATGCTAAATTGAATTGTTTTAAATAGAACAGATTATTTATATAAAAATGGATTTGGCATTAAATACCCTACAAAGGTTGATATGCCATAAAACCCGACAAACTAACCAAACCAAACCTTCATAATTCAGAAGAGCAGTTGGTGTGTTCAACTAGACTTCCCTGAGGTGCAAAGAACTAGTGAGTTCAAATTTCATTGAGAACTCATCCTTTATTATTATTTTCAATGTGCGCTATTTCTTCTGGTCATAAATAGATAACCCGAGTAAGTTGCAATTAAATCAATTAAAAAATGAAATAAGATATTAATCAAAATTAATATTAATAATCTGCTTGAAATTTTTATTGTTTATTTCAGACAGATATTATTTCGTTTTCTAGGCCAGCTTGTCTGTCATTGCCCAGGATTAGATGTGGTTTGATCCAAATGTTTCTATTCTTAGGAAACTTCCATATTTATTAATTCATAATGCTAATTCCAGCATCTGAACATTTTCACGAATAAGAACAAAGAAAATCCTTTATCCATCAATAGAGAAATTATATTTTCATGCAGATTCATGTCTGATTCTATCACAATATCTCCTATATATAAAACAAGTTGCTTTGCATTGTATTAGATTTTAAAGTTTACTAGAAAAGTAGAGAGATTATGAAGCATAATAAAACACATCTGTTGCAAGCAAACAATCAGCTTATTAAACATGTTGACTCAGAAGGTGACATAATTGCATTGATTTTCTTGTGAGTAGATCAGTGAAATTTGAGCTTTAAAAAAGTTATCAGTTGAAATCACAATTACAAAAGATTAAATAGTTTCTTAAAGAAAATACACTGATTATGCTACAGGTGGTGCAAAAATTTATGTACTCTGGTTCAGTAAAAGAGGCAGACATTATCCAAATGTCTGCCATCAGATAATTTTAATGAATAGTTATCTGGAAGGGATGAGTTCAATCCCTGTATCAGGTGGTGCAAAATGTCATATATAGAAAAGGCAGATGTTCTACAAGTTTCCACCACCAGATTCTCCTACAACACATTTAGGAGGCACACTTAGTTTAACAATTATCCTTGTAGGAAATGATACGGGCAAACAGAGTTCAAATCCTGTATGAAGCTGTTTGTGTTTCACTTTGTGCTATTGCCCTTGAGAAAAGCATGAATCCATCTGTTATCCCTTCAGCTATGGATAAATAATAGGGCAGACTGGGTTCTTTTGTCTTGGTAAGGCAACCAATCTAGGAGAAGAAAAACTGAATTCAAACCAGTTGTACTTCACTTAGAAATTGACCTTGTGTCATATTCTGCTTGTGGTGGAAGAGTTGGATCCAAGGTTCAGCTGGTATCTGCACTGGATAGGTGATATAAAGTTGATCACCTGGTCTCAAGGGGCCTTTCGCTGTCCAGGTAATATCTTCTTAACAGGGATAAGTTAACCTGAGACACCCTTAAGAAAAATGCCAAGATGATCAAGCATATTTTTGTGACAGCTACATATGAGTCTCAATTTATGTAAGTCTCTCCACATTAAAATGACTTTATGTCAGATCTGACCTTGTGGGAAGTTAGATAAATCCCTTCCATACTTATCCTACAGCACAACTAAAGGCTTTGGTTAAGTCTATTTAGTTACCTGGGAGTTGTGAGTTCAATCCTTGGATTAACTAATGCAATGCATCCTATACACTGGTTCAGTTGGAGAAGCAGATAAGTGACATAATAAGGAGAAATTAACTTGGAAAAATTAACTTGCACAAACATAAACAGTTGAATGAGATCAGTCAAACTTTGTAGAATAGATAAAGTTTTTGTTTCAAATTTTCCAGATGGACACTAACTACAATAAACACCTAAAGCCTTAAGGATACACAGACCAAAATATTATGACTTCAACAACCATTATCGGATCACTAGTAAGTGTACAGCAGTGTATCATAATGATAATTTCTTATCTAAAAAATTTATACAAAAAATTATTAGAAAATGCATTGTAAATGATTTTGCTATAGAAAAGCGCTAAAAGCAAATCTTATACCTGTTCAAGTATTTATGATCAAAACTTTCAAGGGTTATAAAAAGTAATGGTCAGAAGTATTTGAACAAGTATTAAATTTATCTTTACTGTTTTCGATTACAGAAGCTATTATGGATTTTGAGCATTTACGAGTTTGGAAACTTGTCCAAAAAGCAATGTAAGTTTGTCACTTAATTGATTCTGAAGAAAATTTTAGAAAGATAGAAATAAAAAAGCTACTTTTTCCTTTTAACAGTTTGATTCGATTAAAAACACATTATGGGCTATTTAAGTCTTTTTTTTTCCCTTGAATACCAGACACCAAAATGTCCAGTACCAAAATGTGTTCAAGGGCAATTAAAATCTTTTTTTTTTTTTTTTTTTGTTGCTATTAGCATCAAAATGTGAGCACCAAAATATCCAATTCAATTCAAAACAACAGAATGAGTATTTGAATGAAATATTTAGTGTATATAATCATACATAAGTCAATTACATGCATAAATCAACCCTTGATTTATAATCAAGATATCATTAATTTGTAGAATTATTTTTCTTAAGCCAAGAGTTATTATTAGTCCTTCCTGTTAAATTTGAATTTCAGCCTTACAAAATTATTCATGTATTGGCTAACTCCAATGTTTTACCTAAAAATTAGGTTTTCAAAATTTGACCTGTAAATGAGTATATAAAATATTTGAATACCTTGTATTTGTTAATAATGAATTGGGTTGATATGAAAAACTGAATTTTGTGCTCAGGAAAACAAAAGTTGTGATTTCACCACAATTTATGGTACAAAAATGTCCAAGGGCTACAAATGTTTTTCTTTTCTTCTTCAAAATGTGGATACCAGGCTCAGTTTAGTTATTCTATTTTTACTAATTGGAAATACTGATTAATTAGATTGTGTATTTTACAGTCATATATTAGCAGGTATCTTGTTAGGTCATATCTCATTAAGTAATGAGAAATAATTCATTAAGTGAAGTCTGCCAGAAATAATATAGATACAATCATTTAAATTTTAATTAGAAGATTATGAGATTAATTATTTATGAGGCTTAATTTACTTTTCTTTCATTATTAGATGAAATGGATTAATCAATGTAAACCTGGCTCTTTTAATTATCCAGTTTAATTCAGTAAAAATTTAAATCTGTTTTAATTAACTCTTAATTTTGTGCAAAGAATTTCTAATGTTGCCCCAGTCTTTCGAGCATTTTGAGAAAAATTACCACAAAGTAGATAAAAGGTGTAAAGCCAAGTAAATCCTTTTAATTTTTAAAAGAACTTTTTCAAACCCTTGGTTGACTGATTTTTTTTCTCTAAATTAGAATAAAGTTTGGTTAAAATTTTGCAGACATAAAGATAAACATTTTGTAACAACTTCAGTCAGGAAGTAAATTTGTTTGGTTTGTTCAATGGCACATCAACCTTCAAGGGTTATTTAATGCCTAAACTATTTAATGCCTAAACAGCAGTGATACTATTTAACCTGTAACTGAAGGAGCCAGTAATTTGAGTCATTCTGACATAGGCAGAAAGAAATGAAGATTAGTATATGAAGAGAAAAACGAAAATAGAATTTGGTGGTTTATATTTTCATAATATCTTGAACTGGACTCTTACCTAAGGGAAATTTGCTGCCCTTCACAGAAAATTTTATATTAAAGTTAATTATAAAAAAATTATATGTAGATGAGTGGGTGTGTGTATGTATCTGTGTTTATATATGTGTGTGTGCATGTATATGAATATATATATATATATATATATGTGTGTGTGTGTGTATATATATATATATATATATATATATATATATATATATATATATGTGTGTGTGTGTGTGTGTGTGAGTAATAATTATATGTGTGTGTATGTATATATTTATTTGTGTGTATGTATGTGTGTGCATATGTATACATCTACATCTGTGTATATATATATATATATATATATATGTGTGTGTGTGTACATATATATATATATATAGGTATGTGTATGTATATATGTGTGAGTGTGTGTATATATAATGTTTGTTATTTAATGGCACATCAACCTTCTCAGGTTATTTAATGCCAAATCCATCCTTTTTCTTTTTTAGAAGGACAGTAGTGGTACTATTTAACCCATAGATGGGAGGATAAGGGAGTTCATACCTTTCCCAAGGGTATTTGTCAAAAGTGAACATGATAGTGTGACTGGAGTTCAAACTCGCAAACTATGATTCCACAGTCCTGCACTTTAACCATTACACTATGGAGACACCCCATATATATATATATATATATATAGTCATCCACAGACAGACTGTTTCGTTCTATCAGAACTCTTCAGTGTGGCTAGACACGTAGGACGCTCGAAGCCGGGATCGAAACCCATCCAACTTCACGTTAGAATAAATCTCTGACCTCTCGGCCGGCAAGCGGACCACGTTGGCTTGGGGAATTTTAAGGTATTTATTTAGCAACAGCAGCAGCAGCCGTTTGTTTACATTTTTATACCCTATCGGCTACCACAGCGCTCAATTCTTTCGAAGAGCTTTGCATTATGCGAGCGGCGACCGACAATTCCTTTGCCAGAGTGCTCAAACCCCATGGGGGAGCGTGTATATATGTATATAAAATGTCTTAGTGCTATAGAAAAAAATGATAAAATAAAAATGTACTTATAAATATGAGTCTCTAAGTGTAAGTGGCTCTAAGCTAGAGCTTATTAGCAAATCCAGCTCTGATGATTTCCTTTTATCTTGCACCACCAATTCATTTAACAAGGAGTGTCTCTATGGTGACATCTTAGTGAATTTGTCCAAACTCTAGTTGTGCTATTATGTTCACTTTAGGAGTAAAACCTTTGGGAAAGATCTGAACTCCTTTATTCCCCCAGATATTGTTTAAATTGTACCGTTACTTTCCTACAAGAATTGGTTTGCCATTAGATAACCCACAAAGATTGATTGCCATTAAAACAAAGAAACAAAACCAATAGTTAAAGAAATTCATAAAATTTGTAATATTTCAGGAAATGACTTAAGGAGTGTTTTTTTATCAAAATCTATAGCATTGAAACTCTGTAACCAAATATAAAATTACAGCACCTCTGTGTCCAAAATAAGACTGCATATATATATATATATATATATACATATATATGTGTGTGTGTTGAAATGATAGATTGTGGTAAATCTGACAATATGATAGAAATATGTAGAAAGTTGGATAAATTAAAAACTTAAAACCGATTTAGAGGTGAGATATTTTGTTCTTTTATTTCAAAGAACTTTTTCAAACTGAATCTGTTTTCTGAGTTTTTCTATTTATAAGCAAATGAGGAACATGATAAGATGATGGAGAGAATAAAGGTGTAGCAATAAGAAGGAGAGGGTTTAGAGTCAAATGTATCTGGTTTCATTAAAGATTTTTGATTGTGTGAAAGTGAAAATAATTTTAGTGAGCTAATAGGATAGAAATAGGGAAAAGGTAGAAGGGAAAGGGTTTTCACCATATTTTGTTTCATTGAAACACAGTGACTATAATGTGATGTCTAGGTGGAGAGGAAGAGTGAAAAAAGGGAAAGAGAAAGTGATGAGGAAAGAATCCTCAAAAGTATTTTGGCACAGTGTGGAAAAAATGTCTCTTTTTATCCGTTTTCTATTTTGATATCGTTTTCATGTTGTATGATGTTCAACATGTATGGTGAGATCTGATAAAATCCTGGGTGTTGTCTTATATAATTTGTTTTGGAAATGACTCCAGATTCTAATGGTATGTAGGATTTTTTGCAATGTATGGGTTTGATAAGAGTGACTTGGGGAAAACCAAAGGTGTGTTTGAACTCTGACATGTGGGAGAAAAGGGCGTTTCAATCTTCATTTGTTTAGATTGATCGTTTGTGTTTGTAGATTCTTTTTTCTAGATTGCATTGCATTTTGCCGATGTAATATTGGTTTCAATCTTTTCATGGGATAGAGTATATGTCTGTGTGAGAAGTGGTTTCGCTGTTGGTTCGTTTTGAGATGTTTGTGAGGTTTTTAATGGTTTCTGATGTGGTTTGTGTGATTAGTATTCCTAATATGGTTAATTTGTCGTAGAGTGCTATGTTATGTGTGTTAGTGGGTAGAGAGATAGGTCTGTGGGTGATGGGAATAGTGGGGTTTTTTTTTCTTAGGTTTATTTAATAGGTGTATCTTAAGAGCTTTTAAGAATTTTGGGTATTTTAGACTTTTGAGGGAGTGTTCGATGTACTCAAATACTTCATCTAGGTATTGGGGGCTACATATTCTAAGTGCACTTAGGTAAAAGCCAATTATGAGGCTTGTTTTGATTTTGTTGTTGTGGTGGGAGTAGAAATGTATGTAATCGTATTTGTTTGTGGGTTTGCAGTAGACTTTAAATGTTAAATTGTCATAAAATTTAATAATTAGGATGTCCAGGAAGGGTATGACGTTATCAAATTCTTTTTCGTAAGTGAAGTTAATGGAGGGTTCAACATTGTTTAGCTTTTCTGCTATCTCTTCAATTTTTATTTTTTGGGGTAGGAAAATTAGTATATCGTCAATATATCGGAAATATGTGGTGTAGTTCGGTAGTGCGTATTTAAAAAGTCTAAAAATTCTAGAAATAGACAGGCTAATACTCCCCTAAGTGGCTTTCCCATGGAAAGACCATATTTCTATTTATTTCTTTTGTTATTAAATTTGAAGTAAGTCATGTTTGTTATGTGTTTACAGATGTTGACTAGGGTGTTTATGGGTAGTGGTGATTTGAATTTAATTTTTCTTAAGTGAGTTGAAGAAGGTTGAGGCATTTTTTCATGGGTATATTTGAATAGAGAGAAGTTACGTCTAAACTTTTCATAGTCGTATTTTGTATATATATATCCTTGATTTTATTAAGCAAGTCTCCAGAGTTTATAACATGTGAGGGCCTGATTGGTAGGGGGTTTAATATTTTAGCTATGACGCAAGCTATTTTGTGGGTGGCACTACCGATGCTAGAGATAATGGGTCATGGGTGAGGTGTCTGGTTTTTAGATTTTGACTCGGCCATATAATGTTGAGATTGTAGAGTGGTGTTCAATGAGGCATGTCCAGGTTTTTTTAGTTCTTCACGAGTCGAAATAGAAAACTGATAAAAAAAGGGACATTTTCTCCACTGTTTCATTTACCCAACTTTCCACATATTTCTATCAAATCTATACGTGTATATATATATGTATATATATGTGTGTGTGTGTGTGTGTGTATATATATATGTATGTGTGGGTGAGTATATATATATGTGTGTATGTATACGTGTGTTTATATATATATGTGTGTGTATATATATGAGTATATATATATATATATATATATATATATGTATGTATATTTATGTGTGTATATATATGTATATATGTGTGTGTGTATGTATATTTACATTCTGCGGATGGAGACACAGAATACTTCGACATTGTAGCAGGAGTACTACAAGGGGACACACTTGCCCCATACCTCTTTATCATCTGCCTAGACTATGTGCTTAGAACATCGATCGATAAAATCAGAGAAAACGACTTCGAGCTGACAAAGAAAAGAAGCAGACGCTACCCCGCAATTACAATTACCGACGCCGACTACGCCGATGACATAGCGATACTGGCAAATACGCCCAACCAAACCGAAACGCTACTGCATAGTTTGGAAAAAGCCACCACAGGCATTGGTCTCCATGTTAATGCACACAAAACTGAATATATGTGCTTTAATCAAGCAGGCGACATCTCCACACTAGAGGGAACCTCTCTGAAACTGGTAGACAAATTCACCTACTTAGGAAGCAGTGTCTCATCAACCGAAAAAGACATCGACATGCGGCTAACGAAGTGATGGACAGCTATCGATAAGCTATCGATTATATGGAAATCAGACCTGACCGGTAAAATGAAACGCAATTTCTTCCAAGCAGCAGTCGTATCGATACTGCTGTATGGATGCACCACTTGGACGCTAACAAAACGGCTGGAGAAGAAGCTAGACGGCAATTACACAAGAATGTTGTGAGCAATATTGAATAAGTCCTGGCGGCAACACCCCACAAGGCACCAACTATACGGCCACCTGCCTCCCATCACGAAAACTATCCAAGTTAGACGAACCAGACACGCAGGACACTGCTGGATAAGCAGAGACGAGTTCATAAGTGATGTACTCCAATGGACCCCCACATATGGCCGAGCAAAAGCAGGATGACCAGCTAGAACATACATTCAGCAGCTATGTGAGGATACGGGATGTAGCCCTGAAGACCTGCCTGAGGCGATGAACGATAGGGAAAAGTGGCGAGAGAGGGTCGGGGATATCCGTACTAGCGGCACGACATGATGATATGTGTGTTTATGTGTATGTGTGTATATATCATCATCATGACGCGCCGCCAGTATGGATATCCCCGACCCTCTCCAGCTACCCATCTCTATTGTCCATCGCTCCCGGTAGGTCTTCAAGGCTACATCCTGTATCAGCATAGAGCTGTTGTAGATAGGTTCAAGCTGGTCGTCCTGCCTTTGCTTGTCGATGTGAAGGGATTCACAGGAGTATGTTACTTATGAGTTCGTCCCTACTTCTCTAGGAGTGTCCCCCATATCTGGTTTTGTCTAACTTGGATAGTTTTTGTGATAGGTGGTAGGTGGCCGTACAGCAGCTGCTTTGTGGGGTGCTGCCTCCAGGACTTGTTCAATATTGCTCGCAGCATTCTTGTGTAATTGCCGTCAAGCTTTTTCTCCATACGTTTAGTTAGCGTCCATGTGATGAATCCATATAACAGTATCGACACGACCGCTACTTGGAAGAAACTACGTTTTATTTTATCGGTCAGGTCTGACTTCCATATGACTGATAGCCTATCGATAGGTGTCCATGCTAGTTACGTGTTGATGCCTTTCTTGGTTGATGAGACACTGCTTTCTTGGTAGGTAAACTTGTCCACTAGTTTCAAAGAACTACCATTTAATATGGAAATGTCACCTCTTTGATTAAAGCACATGCATTCCTTATTGTCTGCGTTGACATGGAGGTCTATGCCAGCAGCGGCTTGTTCCAGACTATGTAGCAGGGTTTCGACTTGAGCGGGTGTATTTGCCAGAATTGCTATGTTAACGGCGTAGTCTGCGTCCATAACTGTTTGTGCGGGGTGTCTTCTGCTTCTTTCCTTTGTCAGCTTGAAACCGTTGTCTTTCATTTTATCAATAGACGTTCTAAGCACGTAATCTAGGCAGATTATAAAAAGGTATGAGGCTAATATGTCTCCTTACAGCACACCTACTACAATGTCGAAGTAGTCTGTGTCTCCATCCAGGGAGCGGACTTTTACTTTGATGTTTTTATATAGCATCATTATAACTGCGATGGTTTCTTTGGGTAGGTCGTAGGTGAGTAGTATTTTCTCCATCTTCCCTCTGTGTATGGAGTCAAATGCCTTGGAGATGTCGACAAATAATAATGTTGCCACAAGGTTTTTTGCCCGTACACCTTCTAGAATTCGATGTGTATATATATATATATATATATATATATATATATATATATATATATAATGGCGTATACTTATTTTTGGACTCCTATGTACTCATATTTTTAATATTTGTATCTGATATATGGCTCATGTTTTCATTACGATCTGTAGTACATGTACCATCCATCTATCTATGCCCCATTCTAAGGAACTTGTAAGCATAGATAAGCTTAGTAAACATTTTTGTACTTGCTGTAGTATTATGGTTAGCAAGTATGTCTCTTGAGCCAAGGTGGTTGTGTTTTGAGTTTACATTTGACTGGGTGCTTCACTTTCACCAGTTTAGAGCTTAGATAAATGAATATCCTGAGATAGATAGATACATACGTATTCTATATATATCTATATATATTCCATTCATGTATTAATAGATACACACAAAGAATAATATAGTTAAAATAGATAAGAAAACTTGGGCTAAATCTAACAGTATTCTTAATATTAACAAAGAAATATATAATTATATTCTATGAATCCAAAAGTAGCATTTCCTTAAATTGTACATATGGCCCTATATTCTTTGTATTTATTTCTTTCTTTCCGAGATGGTCTCATCATATTTTACCGGGAGGTGGGGGGATAGGAACTATTATGTCATTGCTATACAATTTAGTTTAATCTTATTAAGATCAAACCAAGCCCCACATCTTATACCCCAAAGTGATCATAAAGTTATGATTCATAGATTAAATTATTATCATTTTATTACTACTTTAATCTTAAATCCTTTATTTCTATTTTCTTGCAAATCCTCTAATCTTTATTACTATTAAAAATGAGTTTAGCTTTGCAGACAGATTATCTGATGATTTTAAATCAAGAATAATTGATGATTCTTTTGATAATTATAAAATTGAAAACAATTTTTTCCACTAAAATCTCTCGTAATCACTTATAAATGAAAGTAAGTAAATTACTAAATTCCGAACTCTTTATTTAGCATTTCATTCATATATTAATATTGTTGTCACTATCTACCTGCCTAATAACCATTTTAGTGAGAATCACACTAAGTGTGATGAATAGATAGTTTAAGTTAAACGAAACCTACCTCTCCCATTCCTATGCTCATATTCTTTTGCTTCATGGGTCGAGGAACCTGGTTATAAAATTAATTTTTAACACACCAGCTCTCTCAGTGATGACTTCACTATATAGATCTATCCCAACAAACCATTGTCCACTAAGTTCCTTCTCTTTTAGTGAAAAACTACAACAGCATTAGAACCATAATTAACAATTGCTTTATTTTTTAATTCCATAAAATTCAACTACATTTTAAAAAAACAATATATATATATCAACTTTTTACTACTAGACATATTGATGCAATTAGAAATGGTGGAATGTATTGATAGTCTATAAATATGAACCCTTAATAACAATTTCTCAATATTTTCTATTGATAAAATGGTAAAAATAATTTCCATATTTCTATATTCTGTTTTTTTTTAGATAATTTTTCAAAAGCAAACATGTATATATCAAATTTTCATGATCAGATATGCAATTAAAGATGGTGGAATGCAGTGACACTCTATAAATATCAACACTTATTAACAAATCCTCAAGATTTTCTAAAGTTGAAATTCTATTAGCATAGTTGGTAGAATGTTCACCAATGGTCTGGGAGACTGGGGTTCAATGCCAGGTTGAATCATATCAAAAACTCAAAAAATCATATTTGATACCTCCTTGCCTAACATTCAGCAGTTGTAGATAAGTTCTAGTTGGTCATCCCCAACTTGCACATCGGTCTGATGGAGTCCAAAGAAGAACGTTGCTTATGAGTTTGTCCTTATTTCTCCAGCAGTGTCTAGTCCATCTAATTTTAATGGTTTTAGAGATGGGAGGTAGGTGGTGTAACAGCTGCTGTTTTGTGAGATGTTGCTTCTAGAATTTGTTCAATATACCTTGTAGAATTCTTGTGCAATTCCCATCTAGCTTTTTCATAATACGCTTAATCAGCATCCATATGGTTCATCCATTTAGTAGTATTGACACGACCGATGCTTGGAACAAATTGCATTTTATTTCATCTGATATGTTTGACTTCCATAGGACCAATAACCTATCGATAGAACTCCATGCCTTCGCTAGTCACATATTGATATCATTTTCAGTAGATGAGACATTGCTTCCGATGTAGGTGAACTTATCCGCTAGTTTCAGAGAGCTATCATTTAGGGTGGATTGTACATGACTGTTTATAAATATATACATATATATAATTCTTATGTGAATAGTTTGTTGGTAACTTTATTTTTAAACAAGTTAGAGCTCATTTGTTTGTGCACAGTTAAATGGTTCTAAGTATTGCAATTTATTACTTATAATTCTACTTAATAATAATCCCTAGTAACAAAATTGAATTCATAAGCGGTGTACTCCTGTTGACCACCTCACATGGACGACCAGGTGTTGAACGACCAGCTAGAATCTATCTACAACAGCTATGTGCCAATATAGGATGTAGTCTGAAGGATGATAGAGACGGGTGGTGAGAGAGGGTCAGGGAAATCAGTGCTAGCAACCTGACATGATGATGATGATGACATAAGATAATCTCATAATATTCTTCCTTAACTAATTCGAATGAATAGTTAAATATTTTCTTCATATTTTCAGGAAACTATTCATTCAAACTAGTCAGGATAGTTTAATAATAGTGTATAAATAATTTACTGGAAATAATAAAAAAATATTTAATTATTTATTAGTCAGGAGAGAATATAGAAAGATTATCTTATGTATCCAAAATTGTTTTATGTTTGAAACTAAAAACTACTCAGCTATTCTAGCATTTAAGTATGAATGGGTTTCAACCTCAAAAAAATAAATAAATAAAAAAACATTAGCCATTCACAGCATTACTAAAGAAATGGCCACATACACTCCTGGGCAAAAATATAAGACCACCCTCAAAAATGAAGAAAAAGATATTATTTACAATTTTTAAATTATGAAAATCAGATATATGAAAGATAAGGTTAAGAGACATTTGAATTTAAAATAAGAAGAAATTTCAACTCCTTTTTATATGTATATTAGCATTGATGCTAAATTTTGAAATTTATTTTTGACATAATACCACTAATAAAAACTAAAGAAAAAAGGACTTATTTAATTGAAAAAATTATTATATATAGTTTACGTAATATAAAAGCTACTAAAACTGTAATACTTAAAATACTAAAAACAAATAGCTAAAGGAACTATAGTATCTGAATTTGAGAAAGGCGAGATTACAGTTCTAAAAACAGTCGGAAAATCTCGGAGAGAAATTTCAAAGACCTTAGGATGCCGTAAAACCGTCTGCAATTATTTGAAAAGTCCAAATAAGTATGGGAAAAGAAAACCGACTGGCAGGCCAGAAAAATTATCACCACAATTCAAGAGAAGAATTGTTCGCGAAGTAAAAATGAAATTTCGTCAACATCAAAAATATTGAAATCTCTCGTGGGTGCTCTTTGCAGTACTAGAACAATTAGAAGGCATTTCAACAACGAAAAAATTAAGCATAAGAAAAAAATTCATCGTCCAAGTTTAACTATGAAACACAAAGAGAAGCGACTGGAATATGTGTGTCAATATCGAACCATGAGTGCAAAAGAATGACGAAAAGTTGTTGGTTCGGACGTAAAGAAATCCAATTTAGACGGTCCAGATAGCTTTCAGAAGTACTGTCACGCAAAAAATTTTCCTGAAAAGAATTACTCGACAAGGCGGATCTTTTATGATGAAGGTGGAGAGGGGGCTTCTCATCTTCAGGAAAACTTAAACTACAATTTGTCAGCGGTTGACAAAAGCAGCAGATTATGTAAAGATGCTAAATGATTTATCTCTTGCACAAGAAGTGCGTCGTCTATGTGAAGAAGAATGGATTTTTTCAGCAAGATAATGCTGCTATCCACAATACATCAGTAACAAAGAAGTACTTGCTTGAACACCCAGCGTGCTCTCCAGACCTCAATCCTATGGAAAATTTGTGGTGATTGATTGTTGCAAAAGTTTATGAAGGAGATCGACAGTACTCAGCAATTTCTGAACTCAAAAACGCAATCTTAGACGTATGGGAAAAAATACCTTCGGTTCAACTTTAGTATAGTATGCCTAGCCGAATTTTTGAAGATATCAAAGCAAATGGTGGATCTACAAAATGTTAAATTAAAAAAAATTCCTTTATATCTATAGTTCTGCTCATTGGTCTTATATTTATGTCAAAGCAAAATTTTAAAATTTTAGCATAAATGGTAATATTCATATAAAAAATGAATTTAAATTTTTTCATATTTTAGACTTAATTGTCTGTATGCCTTATCTTTCATATATCTGATTTTCATAATTTCTGATTTTATGTAATTTAAAACAGTAAACAATATCTTTTTCTTCATTTTTGAGGGTGGTCTTATATTTTTGTCCAGGGGTGTATATCTGATTTTGGTTTCTTTGTTTAATGGCATATCAACCTTGATGAGTTACTTTATACCAAAGCTACCCTTTTTGATAGAACAGTAATGATACTATTTAACCTATAGCTGAAGCAATAGGGGGTTCATACATTTCCCAAATATATATGTCTGAAAGTGAACATAATAGCATAACTGGAGTTCAAATTTACGATATCACAGTCCAGTATTTAAACCATTAGGCTACAGGGACTTCCCCCATATATATACACAATATTCATATTTCTTTCTCTTTCTTTCTCTTTGTCTTCATTTTTCTCTTCCTCTCCATCTTTTTATCTCTCTTTGTTTATCTTCTCCCTATTCCCCATCTCCTTTTGACTTGGAGAAGCCTGATTCTCTTTACCAACTGCTTTACTTTATAATTAAATAACCAACAAAGGTTGAGATGTAATTAAACAAAGAAACCAAACCAAAATTCAAATAACACTTATAAAGCCATTCAATATCTCAGTCTCTGATTTGTTGATGCTTTTTCTATTTTAGATGAAGCTCTGTTAATCATTATTTTGAGCAATTCTGATTTGTATCATTCCTTATCTTCCTAATAAAAAAAGGATATTAAAATTAAGAAAAGGAAGGATAAATCTAACCAGAATAAGTAATATAATACCGGGGCCTCCATGATATATATTACTTTATTAAAAAAAAAAGACTTGGTGATTATAATTCAACTTTGTCTTGAAGCGAGAGATTCATCATATTTACCCAACCCCTCCACTCGGGCAGGATATGACACAAGGTCAATTTTTAAGTGGAGTTTAACAGGTTTGAATTCAGAGTTTTCCTTCTCCTAGACTAGTTGCCACACCAAGGCTAAAGAACTCAGTCTGTCCTACTATTTACCCATAGCTGGAGGGAGAATAATTGGATTTATACCTTTCCTACGGGTATTAGTGCTATGTGAAATGCAATTAGTCTCGTCCTGGATTTGAACTCGTGTCGCCGTGTCCATTTCCTACGATGATAACCATTACACCACGGGCACCTCCTGAAGCGAGAGATTCATAGATCCACTAACGTGACGTCATATTTGATCGAGCAGGCCTTGGTATTATAGCAACGGCCACGTATAATACTCCATTATTACTATTGGTCAGTAAAATATCATCAACAAATTTTTTAATTTTACAAAATGCCTTCTCACTGATATCATTTTGAAATTGACATCATTTTCTCCATTTTAACAGCCTGACCATAGCAAAATATGAGATAAATTCGCAGTTAAAAGTTTTACAGATAAAAAAAAAAGGAGAGAATGACTTGTAGAAAAATTATCTCTGTGAATAGAATAAATAAAGGTTACTTTAAGAAAAGAAAAAAAATGGTGTTTTCTAATTTATATATTCTAGATATCACTAATTAGTGGCACTGGATATAAATAAATTTATATAAACTGTTACATTTTAGAGAACTAGTGTTCGCCAATGGCCCGGGAGACCTGGGTTCAATCCCAGGTCGAGTCATACCAAAGACTTAAAAATGGAACTTGATACCACCTTGCTTAACACTCAGCATTATAAGGTACGGTTCAAGGGTAAAGTGGAGCAATCCTGGGAATGGAGTAGCGCCCTCCCCTACACCTTGGTGTAGTAGCTATCGAAAAGGGAGCCTTCGGGTCACCCTCGACTATGGTCGCTAACTTTACTTTACTTTTTACATATATATTTGTGATACAAAGTACATCCCTATCAACTTTTTCATAAAAGTTAATTTTCTATTTTGAAGTATTCATGAAAAATAACATCCCTCCAATATTCTCTGTTTTAAATAGAAAAGTTATTTTTTAAGTGGTGACTTTTCTGCCACACAAAATAATTTTATTTTTAGTGAGAGTTTCAATGATTTAGAATTTGGTTCTGCAAGAAAAAAAACCTTTAGTTTAGAAGGAAATTAACTTTTTGATAAAAAATAAGAAGTGTATTGTTCTATGAATGATACTGTATATACAAATAAACCAAATCAGTGATTAACATAGAGAGGGTACCTTTTTTTTGTGTAATGGTTAATAAGCTATTAATAAAAACCATAATAATTGAATAAGTTTGATCCAAATTGGTTTCCGGAAATTTTTTCATCTGATAAGATATGGTGTATGGTGCAACTTTATTGTTATAGTTTTAGAACCTTCTTTAAACACAGTGATAGATTTTTAGATTAGCTGATTAAAGAAAATAGATGCATAAGGCTTCTAAAAGTTCTTTACAGATGATTTTTATTATATATAGATAAAAAGCTGCCAGTAAAGAAGAACAAATACATTTGTGGAAAGAACATTTCAAGAATCTGCTTGGAAAATCCCCTAAAGTGATAGATAAACCAATCAGAAAAATTATTAATAATCAACTAGACATTAAACAAGGACAGTTTACTCAAGAAGAACTAACAATACTAAGTACTAACAATATTTTAAAAACCAGAAAGCTGCCGGTCTTGATGAAATACCACCAGAAGTAGAAAAGACAAGGAAATTCGACAATCTACTGCTCTGATGCTGCAATGCTGTATATAACCAGAATGCAATAGAGAGATGGACAAAGGCTGCATTCTCCCTTTTCCTCAAGAAAGGTGACCCCTGAATTACCATGAACTACAGAGGTATAACCCTTACTTCCATAGCAGCTTAGGAGTTTGTGCAAAAAACCTTGAGGTAACACTCTTGTTTGAAGATTTCTCTAAGGCATTTGATTCCATATACTGAGGGAAGATAGAATGAATCCTTCTAGCCTATGATCTTCCCAAAGAAACAATCACAGCCATAATGATGCTGTATAAAAACATGAATGTAAAATTTTACTCACTGGATCCTATTTACCCAACCCCTCCGCTTGGGCAGTATATGACACAAGGTCAATTTTTTAAGCGAAGTTTAACAGGTTTGAATTCAGAGTTTTCCTTCTCCTAGACTAGTTGCCTCACCAAGGCTGAAGAACCTAGTCTGCCCTACTATTTATCCATAGCTGGAGGGAGAATAATTGGATTCGTACCTTTCCCAAGGGTATTAGTGCTATGTGAAATGCAATGAGTCTTGTCCAGGAATTGAACTCGTACCGCCGTGTACATATCCCGTGACGATAACCATTACACCACGGGCACCTCCTTTTTACTCACTGGATGGGGACACAGACTTCTTTGACATTGTTGCTGGTTTTCTGCAAGTGGATACATTAGCCCCATATTTGTTCATAATCCACCTAGACTACGTACTTAAAATGTCAACAGATCTAATGAAAGAAAATAGTTTTACTCTTAAAAAGGGAATACAGATGACATAATGCAACAGGCAAATACCCAAGCCGAATCCCTGCTGTAGACTATGCAGCAAACGAGAACTACACAAGAATGCTATGAGCTATATTAAACAAATCCAGGAAACAACATCCAACAAAAAAACAGCTGAATGGCCGCCTGCCTCCCATCTCTAAAATCATCCAAATTAGACAAAGAAGACTGCTTGAAAAGTTAGGATAAACTCATAAGTGACATTCTGCAGGTTTTGGGCACCCAATAAGAACTTATCTATAAAAGCTCTGTACAGACACAGGATGTAGTTTGGAAGACCTGCTGGAAGCGATTGCTGATAGAGACAAATGGTGAGAGAGAGTCAGGGAAATCCATGCTAGCAGCACAACATGATGATTATATATACATACACACACATATATATATATATATATATATATATATACATTTAATATATATACATATGTATATACACAGACAACAATATAAATAAATATATATATATATATATATATATATATATATATGAACCCATATATTCATATATACGAGGATCATTAAATAAGTTTCCAGTACTTGCTGTACCATTCCAACAACTTCTCGAAGGCCCCATGGAAGTCCTCTTGTGTGAGCATGTCAATGACCTTCGTCACAGCCTCTTTCATCTCATCAATTGTCTCATAATGACAGCCTCTAAGCTTAGGGAATAACCAAAAGTTACAGGGAGCAATGTCTGGACTATAGGGATGGGGAGGAACTGTCTTGATGCCCTTCTTGGTCAAATAGTCTGTGACAAGGATGGAGTTGTGGACTGGTGCATTGTCCTGATGGAAATCCCACTGACCCGATTTGAAGAGTGCTGGCCTCTTCCGACGGAATCTCTTCCTGAACTCCCTTAAAACCTCAACATAGTAACCCTAACCCTAACCGTTTGGCCAGTCAACTCTGGTGTTCTGACTTCCTTACTCCTCCCACACCTCTAATCATCCCTCACAGACTCCCTGCCTTCCTTGAATCTCTTAAACCACTTAAAAACTGATGCTCAATTCCTGCAAGATGCTCGAAAAGCAGTCTGAAGCATTTCATATGTTTCTGTAGCATTTTTCTAAGTTTAAAACAGAATTTTATTGCATATCGTTCTTCTAAAGTGTCCTCATGTCCAGATTGCATTTTTGAAATTCACTAACAGTGACAATCAGGTTTTAATAGGGTGTATTCCAATTAGTACTGTAGGTGTTCATTTGAACCTGAAATCGTAAAAATTAGTCATTCTTCTCATAAGATGTATAGCAATAACATAGTGAATTTTCAAGAGTCTACGCCAATTTTAAATGCCTGTACAAAAAGTCAGGAAACTTATTGAATGCACCACATATATATTTACATACTTATACAAGCATATACATACATACATTCACATAGATGCATATATAAAAATATATATATACATGCATATATATACATATATATATATATATATATATATATACACACACATACACATACATGCAGATATGAAAACACACACACATATATATATATATATATATATATATATATATATGAGTATGTATGTATGTCACATCCTCCACTACATGCAGGATGTACTACAAGGTCAAATTTGTAATTCTACTTCAATGATGTTTCACTAACTTTTTCAGCATTGACAGGATGTGACATAAGGTCAAAGTTTCAGACAGAGCCCCTCACACGCATAGCTTCCCAAAATTAGTCCCCTGAAAAAAATCTCTACATTCTATGGCCAGGTCTAAAGCAAATTTCACAGTTACAAACACCTTTTCCGAATATCCAGCTCTATAATTTGACAAAGCAAATGATTTCTTCCTACAAAGGTTAGCTTATTTGCCTATTTTGATTTACACATGACTTAATTTCTTTAAAAATAGCAAAGAAATAGGTTATTAGAAAAAAATAGGATTTAAAATATATATTGATAATGTTTTTTTCACATTTTAGTTTTTTTAATTATTTTCTTTGTTCAATAAGTGATTATTTTGTTGGTAGTTTTTATTTTTATTCTTAGCTTCAATAGTATTGTTATCAATGTTAATCTTCTTGTGAAATGGTAATGTTAGCCTTATTGCAAAGTGAACCACTTGCCTAAAAGGTCAACTAAGTTTTTTTTTGCAAAAATAAGATAAATATATTCATCTAAAAAAAGGGAGCTATTTAATTCATAAAGTCTAATCTTCAAATTCTCCATTCATGTTTATTTTGCTTGTTTGTTATTGTGAGATTATATTGAAGATTTTTTTGTTAGGTCTATGTTATTACAAGGGCGAATGAACATTTTTGCTAAGGTTGTAGAGGTGATAAGCCATTCTGGACCGTGAGATACTAGACTCACCTGATATTCTCCAAATGCTACTTGCCAAATTTGCTTCTATTGCACAGTTTCGAAATTCGCCATTTTAGGACTACCTGACCTCACCTGATCATTAAAGTTCTTGCAACCCAAGCAAAATTTCTTCAACCATTTGATTATAGTATCATGACTAACTGTTTCTTCACCATTCACACAACAAAAGCTTTTAGTTGATTCCTTGGTGTTATGGCCCAGTTTGAACTTGTAAGGCATAAGTTCCTAATTTAGACCATGTTTTAGGTTCATCTGTGCAGCTTTTAAATCACACATAGAGTAAAGCAATACATGATTTATCAGTGCACCAACTACCATGATACTCTCTTTTATGGTTTGAACTGCTTTGATCACATTATATATATGCCACAAACTAGCACATATCAAAACATTGCAAAACTTTTGATTAACCAAGCTGTTAAGTGACCAGATTTTTTAATAATTTCAGAAATTGAAAATGATTCATCTCAGAATGTTATTTATAGTTTAAATTATACATGTATTCAGTGTCTGTTTGATTTGGTTTTTTGGCATATAAACCATTGTAGGTTATTTAATGCAAAATCCTGTTTATACATATATATCAAATATATATGACTTGCAAATACATTTTGTAGATAACACACAGTTAAATAGTTTCACTTATTTCAATCTAATACAAATTATTCTATTTACTATTAATCATTTGTTATCACACCTGAAGGCTCCCTTTTCAATAACTACTACACCAAGATGTTGGGGAGGGTGGTACTCCTTTTCCTGGATTGCTCCAATTTACCTTTGATCTGTACTGCTGTTGGGTGTTAAGCAAAGAGGTATCAAGTACAATTTTTTCAGTCTTTGGTATAATTCAACCTGGGATAGAACACCAGTCTTCTGGGCCATTGGCAAACACTCAACCCACTTGCCAATGCATGTATTTGTACATATATATATGCATTTATATATATGTAAGTGTATCAATATATACAAATTAATATATATATGTATATATGCATGTATAAGCATATATGTATATTCATATATATATATATATATATATATATACTTATGTGTTTATATATATTTATATATACACATATGAATGTATATATGTGTATGTATATATATATGTATATATAACAAGTATGTAAATATATATATTATTTCAAGGAAAAAACAACATTCGGTCACATTAGGATAATAAATTTATTTCCATCCTGTTAAGAGCATTGATATGAATCAAAGACTCTAAAATATTTTTAAAATGACTTCATCTGATCCACTAAGAAAATAAGATAAATTACAAGCAGACAGGTGGCATAGTCAAAGGAAGGAAGGAAAGAGACGGAGAAACAGAATCCATTTCAGCTATGTATAGCCTTTACCCATGTAAGACGAGTTCCGGTCCCTTCTCGTTTCAGATTAAGACAATTACAAAACCAATTAAATTAACACTTTAGCAATTACAGTAATACATATCCAAATTTCAACCATTTATAACAAAATTATCAATTTTAATTCTATTATATCATCATTTTTTCTTTGAAAGGTACCAAAACCCCTGCCATTAATGGTAAGACTTTTTAACCAATTTAGAATATCTATACCAATTTGATAAATTATTGTTGAATATTAAGTTTGACTATCTACTCAAATTTTCGACTATAGTCTAGATTTATTTCTATGTCTACATCTAGCTATTAAAGCACATCTCTGATTTCATAGGTTACCAGGTTCAGGATACAAGATAATTTGTATCTTTTCTTGTAGACACAAATTACATCTACCATCAAAGCAGCTCGGAGTATTAGACCTTTTTAATATACTCCATTAAATTTCTGGGGTTAAACCCTTATTTTTCAATTTCCAAAAATGTTTGGACAAGGCTGTTTGATTTTTCAAACGTTCCCGAGAGAACAAATGAATGTGGCAATTAAACCTTAATTTCCGTCTCACGTGTGTGTGTATGCATATATGGAAGAAAATACGGAAATGAATCCGATAGTATGAAGAAAATAGAAAAGCAAAGTATTCCAAATTTGATTAATTTATTATGATGGAAAATCAACATTAAACGTTTCAGTTTTAATAAACTTCATCAGGATTTTAAGATGCTGAAAAATGTTGTTTGAAATGTTTATTATGATGCAATGTTGGAGGTTCATCAAAATTGGAAGACTTCGTTTTTTTCCATTTTCTTCATGTATATATGAATATGTACATATAGGTGTATGTACATTTATGGTTATGCATATATATGTATATACATATTTATGCATGTGTATTATGTAGAAACCTATATAGTAGGTATCATTCAATAACTGATGTTTGTACAACAGCATTGCTTCCAACAAAGCCTTCATCAGATGATGACTCTGGGTTCGGGCATGGGTTCGGGGCCAAAGCATGATTACAATTAGCTCAGAGCGCCACAGCAGTATCTCACGACACCACCAGACTTTGTCAGATTGTCATCGCCCTATGGGATTGCCATATCCACACTGATGCAGTTAGAGCCTTATCTTGGATCTTTTCCATGTATTTCCTCTTGTCTGATGGAGGAAGTCCAAGATTAGTCAAGAAAACGGAGGTTGAGTCGGCAATGAAACCTCTGCATCCGACTTTGATAGGAAATACATTTGTTATCGAGCCATTTCTGACACATTATTCCTGCAGATCCTCATATTTTTCCAACTTGCGCTGATGTACCCAGTCGAAATTTTCTTCGAAAGGGACCGTTAACTTAATAACGAAAACTTTTTTGCTTTAACAGTTTATTCCTTCAAATTTACATTAAGGAAGGCATGAAGCCTTAAAATTTTATGGGGGAGGGGAAAGAAAGCGGTCTTGTATTTCTATATATTCTAAGGGAACCTAGCTAGCCGCACTCGCCGACCCATTCAACAGTACAATATATAGACAGTCATCGATCACCAATCACGCTGCAAACACCAAAATACCACATTTGCTCTGTGAAAAGACCTACTTGAAAACCCCGAATGGAATGAATGATTTTATTTACAATGTATGGTTTATTCACAAAAATGTTATATGATGGAGATGGGAGAAAAACTCCGAAATATACAAAAGACGAAACAAGGGAAAAAATTCCCCGTTTGGTTGCCCTCCCATCCCCCACCCCCGTCTACGAAGTGGAGGCCGACTGTTTTCCGGTGTCCGAAAACAAGCCGGACCTACCCTTAGTGGGAGAGGGTTTCTAATCTAATGGGGTAAAAAAGACAGGGTTGGGCGCGGTATGGGCAGTTAATGGCAGGTAATATGGATTTTGTACACGTGAAATTCCAAGATCTTCAGTAAAAGCGGGCTGAAGTAAGGGTTGGGGTGCAAAAAATAATAAGGATGGGGAAGACCTTGGAGACTAACAACTAGATGACGGGGACGATGACTCACAACATACTGCTAACTAGGTTTCAAGGAAAACTTTGCCTACCTACCTGGGATAGGGTCCAGAAGGACCCATACCGTAGACGAGAAGGGAAAGATGACTCCAACGTTGCCTCCTTTTGTCCGACCAGGCTCGCTGCATTCACCCACCTTTTGTCGAATGTTATGCGATCCAAGCGTTTTCTATCGCATCTGATTTTGACCCTAAGCTGATGCCTAAAATATAAAACCAGATCACGATGAGAAAAGTTTGCATCATCATACAATCCCTTCTTTCGCGTCGACTAAATCACCATTCGAGCTACAGCTAGGATCGCGAGAAACACCACACGCTTCTCTACCTGAAATGGAGGTAAAACGTTGTCTACAACGTAACCAACGTCGAGCAGCACGAGCTGCTTGGGTTCGATGCGAGCCGTCCACTCCCCGACGTGATCCCAGAACGGACGAACTCGCTCGCAGTAGTAGATGGCGTGCTCAGCCGTTTCTTCTAAACCACTGCTGCAGCGAGCGCAATCAGGCATGTCTGCCAGGCCCGCTCTGAAGTTCAAGCCGAGAAAGGGGAAACGCGTTCCATGCAAGTCGCCAGGTGAGCGAGAACTCTGAGTTGTTCAAGAAGCTCGATGCTGGCGCCCAATTCCAGTGTGAGCGGATCTCCTCCGCCGTCCAGCTGCGCCGCTCGCTAAGAGGGTCCGAAGCGGAATCCACTACTAGCTCCCGATATAGCTCATTCCGAGGCCGTGAAAGGTCACTGAACCCAGGAGGGTTACGAAGTCAAAACTTTCGAAGTTTTAGTTTTGTTGAACTATATAGTGCCACGCTTATTAAGGAGTTATTTTATAAATTTACGGATTAACCGCTCCATTGTTTCAACTTTTGTAAGTGATACCTCATATATCTGCAATGGCCATGCTAATTTAGGAATTAATCCAAAATAAATGCACCATATTTTATCTTTCTTCATGAGGTCACATTTATCAATGGAGCCTCATCTATCTTGTAGCTGTTTTCTTCTCTCTCTCTCTCTCTCTCTCTCTATATATATATATATATATATATATATATATATATATATATATATATACATGCGTGTGAGTGTTTATGTATATACATATCGGGTAGAGTGTTCGCCAGTGGCCCAGGAGAGCGGAGTTCAATCCCAGGTGGAGTCATGCCAAAGACCTAAAAAATGGTACTTGATGCCGCCTTGCATTATAAGGTAGGGATCAAGAGCAAAGTGGAATAATCCTGGGAAAGGAGTGGCACTCTCCCCTACACCATGGTGAAGTAGCTATCGAAAAGGGAGCCTTCAGGTCACCCTCGACTACAATCACCAACATAATATACATGTATATTTATATATATATATTTGTACATATGTATGCATATTTATGTATATACATATATATATATATATATGTCTGTATGTTTATGTATACATATATGAGTACGATTATGTGTATTTATGGATATATATTTACGTGTATAAATATGTATGTGGACGTATATATGTGTGTGTATATGTATATTTACATATGTACGTCAGCGTTTTATATGTTTGTGTGTGTATATATACATATGAACGTGCGCATATATATATATATATATATATATATATATAATTTGAGGATAGAATTCTATATATATATATATAATTCGAGGATAGAATTTCAAGGGTTAGGAGTATCCAATTTAAGTGTTCAATGTCAACGACTATTGACGTATAATTAATTTGGATTAAAAACACATCAACACTCAACGTGCAGAACTAAAAAAATATTTTTATATAAAAATAAAAATAAAAAATGTACTTCCTTGGTGTCATTATAAATTCATTTCTCCTTGTGAAACCATCATCAGATGAAGGAATTTTTATTTGGGTATTTTTCTATTGCTTCCGGCGCGAATGGGATTTGAAAAAAAATTACATTTTTATTTTTTTTAATTTAAAATGATTTTTTTATATATTTTTTAATCAAGAAAAAAAATTAATGGTGGAGATATTATATCTATTATTATTTTCATTTATATAATGTTTAAACAATCTTTTTAAAAAAAACAAAAAAAAACGTCACCCCTAATTTACACACTTCTAAAATTTAAAAAAACCCTAATTCCGGAAAAAAATAAATAGTGGTATGCGACTTATTTAAATTTATAGACAAAATTTACATTCATACTTTCTTTAAAACTTTTATGTTTTTTCAATATTAAATAATATAATTTGTGTTATCATAAAATGATAATTCAGTGCTTATCTAAATTTACAAAAAAAACTAATTCTAACTATCAAAATTATCGTAAAAATTCATGTTATTTATATTCAGAAGAAATTAACATATTGATCGTTAAGTCAATGATAATAAAGAAAGAATTAATATGTGATTCATTTATCGAATGTTAAGTAATCGTAATAAATAAAGAACTAATATGTGATCATTATTGTATTTATGTAACTAATAATTTATAATATAAATAAATAAAATATTCACTTCTTAAATTTATGTTTACCTTGAGCAAAAAACGGTGTAATAAAAAAAAACAACGGTGTAGTATCGGGATAATTTCTAACCGTTATAAGTCTATTTTTTATTAGAAAAATATTATATTAATTAATTAATCAATTAGTTTATTTAGTAAAAATTATGTATCAATATTTCAATATATAAAATTAAAAATATAATATACTTAAATAATGGTTGTTGAATATATTTAATGCTAATAATATATGACGTTATAAATAAAATTCTCACAAACATCAAAATAACAAACAAAAACTACAGATTCTCGAAGCACTACATATTAGAAACATGCAACCCACACTTAACAGAATTAATTTTCAAACCAGTGCTAATGTATTTAAATGTCTTTAGTAACTGACACTATTTATAGAAACACATTTAAAAGCAAACGCTATACACTCCAACGGTACAGACGCTCTTACATAGTAGTAATGCAAAAACAAAAGTTACATCACTTTTATAATAGATCCTCCCCTGATGATGGCCCAAAAGTACTTGGGATATATACAATTATGAAAAATACATCAATCAATTCCCGTCGAATACGATAAAAGGAATACGGCTATATGAACGGATCAACAAGAAAATGTGTAGACAGAAAATGTCTATTATGTTCAACGAAGTTTGTGTATATATATATATATATATATATATATATATATATATATATATATATATGTATTATGTGTGTGTTTGTGCATTTATATATGTGTTTACAGGTGTGGAAGTATATATTTCTGTTTATATAAGTATGTACATATTTCTCTGTTTATACGTATAAATATATATATATATATAAACAAATCCTTCTGAATATACGTGTATATATATTCATACATATATATATGTGTGTGTGTGTATGTGTGTCTAGATATTAATTCATATATGAATATTTTTATCTATGTGTGTGTTTGTGTGTATATATATATATATGTGTGTGTGTGTGTATGAATATATTTTTCAACGTGTATATGTACACACATATATGTATATCTTCCTATATATATATATATGTGTGTGTGTGTCTTTATATATTAATATACATATATGTATGAATATTACATATGTATGTGTGTGTCTTTGTGTATGTTCTATATATAACTATTTTATCTTTGTGTATATATAGATATGTGTGTGTGTGCGCGCGCATGTGCAATTGTCTATATATGAATATATAATCTTTGATTTTGATTAATAGAAAATATTCAATTTACTAACACTCAAAACAAGAGAGACCCACATTAATAACCATAGGCCAATTTTTGTCTTTTTATTCATTGCCTTATCTTCACTTATATTTTATAATCATTTTATTCAATATTACTGAGGCCTCCTCAATCGCTTGTATCAGACTAATCTTCAAACAATATTACTTCTGGATCTGTATTGTTTCTGTAAAGATCTCATCAGGATTATTAATAATTTTTTTGTACATTATGATCTCTATAATTCTAATAGGATTAAGAGTTACCTTATGCTGAGCTTATGCCAGTTATAAACTGCAATGGATAATCTCTCTCTCTCTCTCTCTCTCTCTCTCTCTCTCTCTCTCTCTCTCTCTCTCTCGTGATAACAGAATGCCTTATTTTCATGTGACCCCCTCTAAAAGAATTGCTAATTGAGTGTCAACATAAAATGGCTTTGTAAAAGAAGAGTGTCATAGATGGGGTTGAGTCATAAATACCTCGTCTCCCTCCATCTCTTGTTGACCAACTCAGATGAAGAATAAAATAATGAAGACTACAAATGAAATCCTCTTAGGAGTTTTTGGTTTCATCTTGGATTTGAAATGGCTGGAGTCTCTTGCCTTAGGTCAAACTGAATTCAGCCAAGACTTTGGACAGACAGATTAAAACAAATTTCTTATTGAATTAATAATAAACAATATGCCGCTAAATATTTTTCACCTACACCATCCTCACCTTGAAAAATAGTACAGGTGTTGAGTAAGCTAGTAATGTCATGACAAAGCTTCTTTCCTTCAAAAGAAAATTAAGAAAATAATCATATCAAGTGTTAATATATAAGAAAAGGTATTTACACAAAACCTGCAGAGTAAACTTGGCACCAGTGGAAGCAACCCAGTTTGTGATTATAATTTATATTAGTGATTCCACATCTCATCACCCAGATGAGATGCAATTGTTGAGGGAGAAAATTCTTATGATGTAGTAGGTGATGTACTGAACTGCGACATCATAGTAAGGTTGAACATGAATCACGCTCTTAGATGCGCTTTCAAGCTAATTACCGTAAGAAATATATGAATACATACATATATAGAAAAAAATTGATGTATATATACGTCTGCATTGATGTTGATTTTTACATATATATAAAATGCTGTCATCTCAACAATCACCCATCTATATTGTGAACTATTTTATATCCAAGTCCTGACGATGGTTATTATAACCGAAACGTTAACGTCGACTTCACATCATGATATATTCACCTATTTGGATTATATTTTTTCCTGCTACCTTCATATATAAAATCTATATATATGTGTGTGTGTGTGTGTGCATATATTGATTCAATTTTGTATTCAAGGAATATATACATTTATTCATATGTGTGTGTATATATATATATATATATATATATACACGTACATATATCTATATATACATATATATATACAATTTTATACATACAGATATACATACTTACACATACAAATTTGTATAAATATACATGTGTATATATGTATATATCTTTATGCATTTATATATATATATACGTATATATTTATATATGTATTTACATATACATATTTATACATAAAGAAATTAATATGTATATATTCTATATATATATTTACACATACACACACACATATACATATATATATATATATATATATATATATATATATATATATGTTTACTAATATATTCATTTATACATATACACATGAGAAAATATATATTTATACCAATATATTTCAAAATAGATATCATTATATGTGTATATTTGTAAATATATATCAGTGTGTATATATATATATATATATATATATATATTGGAATATATATGTTTATATATTTATCCGTATATATTTGTATACATATACGTAGTGCATTCAATAAGTTCCCAGACCTTTTTGTACAGGCATTCAGTATGTTATTGCTATACATCTTATAAGATGACAGACCAATTTTTATAATTTCAGGTTCAAATCAACAGCTACAGCAGCAATTGGAATACAAAAGCCTGATTGTCGCAGCTGGTGAATTTCAAAAATGCAATCTGACACTTTAGAAGAACGATATGCAATAAAATTCTGTTTTAAACTTGGAAAATATGCCACAGAAACGTATGGAATGCTTCAGACTGCTTTTCGAGCATCTTGCATGAATCGAGCATCTGTTTTTGAGTGGCATAAGAGATTCAAGGAAGGCAGGGTGTCTGTGAGGAATGATGAGAGGTGTGGGAGGAGTAAGGAAGTCAATACACCAGAGTTGATTGGCCAAAGGGTTAGGATTACTATATTGAGGTTTTAAGGGAGTTCAGGAAGAGATTCCGTCGGGAGAGGCCAGCACTCGGGTCAGTGGGATTTCCACCAGGACAATGCACCAGTCCACAACTGCATCCTTGTCACAGATTATTTGATAAAGATGGGCATCTTGACAGTTTCTCACCGTCCCAATAGTCCAGACGTTGCTCCCTGTGACTTTTACTTATTCCCTAAGCTCAGAGGCTGTCATTATGAGACAATTGATGAGATGAAAGAGGCTGTGACGAAGGACATTGACATGCTCACACAAGAGGACTTCCATTTGGCCTTCCAGAAGTTGTTGGAAGGGTACAACAAGCGCATTGCAGCCGGAGGAGGTTCCTTCGAAGGGGACTAGAGTTTCATGTGTGTACTATCAATAAAAGTACCCATACGAAAACAGTCTGGAAACTTATTTAATGATCCTCGTATATATTTATTGGCTCTGTTGCGGTTTCGAGTTTGATCACCAATTGAGTTTTGCAATTCCTTTCTCTCACTTCTTTTTTTTATAGGTTACATATACCCGCAGGTGACTTTTCAAGCCTGCCAAATTGCGGCATATTTTACCACAGACTAGGCATTGTCGGTTGCTTTGGCTCACATGAATGTCACATATTTGAGCATACACTTTAAGACGAGCAAGTGAGAGACAGTCTTCCATATATTTCACAGATGACGAGGTGACTTTGTGGACCAAGTAGTGTTCCTTGCTCAACCTTATGAACTGATCGTTTGTAAGCAGCATACTAAACACGCCTATTCTCAAAGTATTCTAAGCCCACATAAATCAGTGACGCAAACTGATTAAATCTTTTCTTTGGTTCTGATGACTTTCTCTCCTCTTTACACATTCAAATGATCAAACAGTTCAATTTCAAGCAAATCAATTTAACATAAGTCATTTGTTTTTACTCAGTTTAAATGTCAAATTCTCTTTCATGCATAGATAGACCGTATCAGATGCTACCACTCCGGGTCAGAGTGGACCTGAAAGCGATGGCAATGAAGGAGTACACAGCATTCCCCAAAGCCATTACTGGAGCCTTACCATCAGATTGTTGAAATATGTATATATGTGTGTGTGTACATATATGTAAGTATGAATATGTATATATGTTTCTTTATATATATATATGTGTGTGTGTGTGTGTATAAATATGGGTATATATATATATAGAGAGAGAGATATGTGTGTGTGTGTATATATATATATATATCTGAGTGAATATATATATATATATATGTGTGTGTATATATTTTTGTGTTTATATATATGTGTATATATATGTATACATATGTATATGTGTATTGGCATATAAAGTGTGTATAATGTGTATGTGTGTGTGTATATTTGTATACGTATTATGATGTACAGTATATTTGAAACAGACACAGGGAAAGGAGTAGTGGGAAACCTATGGAGTAGAAAGAGGGAAGCTCTTTTTGCCCCACAGCGAGAACTGGAAGCCGGGCGAGTCAGCTCGAAACGGAACAGTTGAACAGAGATACGAGGCGTATACAGTTGAACAGAAAAACGCGACGTAAGCAGTTCGGAAGAAAATGCATGACCACATGCGAGAACATCATCATCACCAGAGAAAAAGCTTGAGAGAATATAATTTTCTATCATGTCTATATCAAGTCTTCAGGTTAAACATCACTCCTCAGATAAGTCCTATCCATATATCTCGTGAACTTTACTATATGTTTATATTATTTTGTCAGTTGAATGCTAACGGAATAAATGATTTTTATATGTTGTTGAAATGGTCATTGTGTTTAATTCTATTTTGCTAGTCATTCTGATACATTGTTTCAATGCAATAATTCCTCAACCTGTTATCGATCCCTTCTTATTTATTATTATTTCCAATGATATATCCCTTACAGGCCAACTCGGATAAACTGAACAAATTATAAATTTTTAATCGTTTGCGAACTTTTTCACCAACGTGTCTGGGATAATGAATTTCAAAATATCTAAAATATCGTTCGGACACAAGAACAGTAAATTTATATATGCGTGTGTTTGTGTTTATATATATATATATAAAGTCTGCATGTTTTATGTGAATATATATATCTATGTATATTTATATGTATATCTATCGTGTATATATATATATATCTATACATATGTATGTATATATACATATGTATATTAATATATTTGTGTGTATATATACATTTATATATATATATGTGTGTGCGTGTGCGTGTATACCGATTTCTCCGCTTGGTCAATATTTAAGCGGAGTTTAACAGGTGTGAATTCAAACTTTTCCTTCTCCTAGACTGGTTGCTATACTACTTGGAT